>CM046033.1:8594821-8727321 GCA_025215565.1 Flaveria ramosissima | reverse complement strand
ATGTCAGATTGAGCCCTAGACGGTCGCCTCACCCTTACACCGGCCCTGCTCCTTTGTGACGAGGCTAATGGTAATTTGTTATATAGTGTTTCATTGTCATTCCTAGCCATCAAGTTCTTACTTAATTCGTATGTAAAATCTGACTTATTATTGTTTGCTATACAATAAAAAACATACACTAACGGAGAACCTAAAGGATCAGGAAATCAAAACAAGCTTTTGAAGAAATCAAGTATCCGCGCAAGATGTTCTTGTGCGAGAACCTTTTGTTTAGTATAAATATAGTTTTTGTTGTTTAGTTAAATAGATCACTTGAAATTTTCACTTTGTAATCGCTGTTATCTCAGAGAAATATACTGAAGTTATTTACATCGTGATAGTGTTCATACTTGATCTCTTGTCTTCTTGTTCATTCTATTAACCGTGTTTGATTCATTTCGCTTTTCAATCACGAGATCGATCTTATTGGAAGTATACAGAATCTTACACATTAACAAACATTCGCCAACACTAATAAATGAACATGATTATTGTTGATGCATGTTTGTTTATTTAATCAATGAAACAAAACTGTTTGTTCATGTTCGGTCCTTTATCAAATGAACGAACTTTCTCTCGAGCAATGATTCCTCTATCATTCATTTACAACCCAACCTATCGCCAGTTAATAACACCATAAAAACAAACTCTATAATGGAACTTGGCATCCATACTATGTATGACACGTACTGTTGTTATAAAAGCATTTTTTCTTTTTTTACAAAAGAGAAATGGAAAGTATTAAAATTTTGTTGAAGATGCCACTAACAAGTGCAATCGATTGAATTCATAGATTATGGGCATATATGTTTTTGGCTTTTATGTTTTGAAAAACATGCAATTTTTTAATTATTTGGAACAAAGGTTAGTCAAATGTCTTTATAGAATCATCTCTTACAAAGAAAGAAAATGAACAAAAGTGCAAGCCCTTCCTTATGACTTATCAAATATTTTTTCTACACATATCAAGACACTTGTATGATTAACATTTGTCTTTTCTTTTATGCTAAATTAAGAGAAATGAATAAAACAAAATATATATGTTAATTTGATTTTAAAATATATATGGATGTGATGTTTAGGTATACATCACTTTCTAAAACTTCTCATATGTGTTTTGGATTTTGTGTGTGGTGAACTTCTTTCGAGTTTATACCAAAACAGAAGGTCATGATTTTTATATGTGATCATGAACTAAACTTGTTTAGCTTCTGTACCAAAGTACCATATAGGAAAGTTCACATGTGAAAGAAGGTCTTGATTTTTTATGTTATCATGAACTTAACTAGTTTCGGTTATGTACCAAACAACTATGTAAGAAAGTTCACATGTGAAGAAGAGAAGTGTGAGTAATGTCATATGTGAACAAAGTATGGTTTTTGTATGTAACAGATCATTTTAGACAAAACTAAGTTCGTTTATGTGTGAAGAGGAAACATACGCATAAAGCATGTGCTATTCAATATGAAATGCATAAAAACGTATCATATTGATATATCAAGTAAATCTTATAACTTTCTCTTATGTTATAATGTGAATTGTCGATTCCACGACTTGGATAGTAAAATCATAAATAATTTTCAGTATACCTAATGTTAATTTCAAATTATTGTTAAAAGTTTTTAATTTAAAACTATAGCCTTACAAAGTTTATTAAACTAATCACTAATACAAAAACCAGCCTTATACGACCTTTTACTAGCAACATGTCAATGTTGCATATTTTTTTAAAAAAGAAGCATTTTAACAAAAAAAGGTTTATTATTTAAAAAAGATTGTTTTATATGTAAAATGCAACTTCACTTGATGCAATATTGGTAAAAAAAAGTTGCTTTAAACTAATACAATATTTTCAAAAGCATAATGCAGATTTTTTAAGACATAATACAACATATTACAAGAATTGAATTAGCTTAATATAAGAAAACATCTGTTATAGATAATTAGTCAAAATAAGAAAAGTTAACACTTAATATAATATTTCAATAATTTAGAGTCTCTCAATCAACAATCAAATAAAAGATTTAAAAGCATTTTAAGCTGAATATAAAAAGAAATGTTGAAAAGCAACGTGTTATCTTATTTATGGCATGTAATCCTTTTCTATACCTACTCTATGTGCTAATTTCCAATACTTTTATTTATTTTTGAGAGCGACTTTCTTCTTTAAAAATAATAAATAATGATCACGTCATCCACTCCTTTATAACATGTATTTACGAATTACTTTCGGCAAGCAATTCTATAAATATAAAAAATGCTAATAAAATAGATTTCTAATTTTTCCTATACTTCAACGAATGCACACACCTTATTACCTTAAATCCATCTATTGCCCCATATTTTCATGGACGTAAGTGTCAACCACTTGCGTAAAGTGATGCTAAGTTTTTTTTATTTTTTTAATTAAATGTTATCTAGTGTCTAATACTTGATTTCACGCTTTAATATAAAACCCTAATATAACCCATTAATACTCATTATAACCAAATATAACCAAATAGGTGCGACACATGTCACACATTATTGCCAAATATATTCCTCATTTTTATGCTTCATAACATATTACAAACAAACATAAACCATTACACTCAAATATGACTAAATTACCCTCTATTGAAAAATGATGCATTAATGTGTGTGAGTATAATTGATTTTATAACTAAAAGGTAAGAAAATCCAAATTCACCCGAAATACACACACACGTTAATACGCAATCATAAACATCCGTTCTAACCACATTGGAACATGAATTAATAGTAAACACTATGTATATTCTGAAAACATAATGTTACAGTATGAAACCTATGTACATATATCATATATATACATATTTATTATTATTGAGTCCATTTGGCATTTCAATATAAATTTATGTATTGTTTACTTGTATAATCATTCCTAACTCCTCTTTTAAATTCGCTGAATTATATATATACTTGTGTTGAGCTTTGTACAAGTATTCTATAATTTTTTTTGCAATTGAAGCATAAAGGTAATAACAACTTTTAACACTTTAAAATTCCCAACCAAAAAACCAGAGGCATGAACTTTAAAAATACCAAAGATAAAAACATAGCGAGTTTATAAGAACAACATTTGAAGTCTACAAAATGGACGATTTAGATGACTATGAGCAAAACTTAGACTCTCTCACTCACTCCGTTCATCTTCCCAGGGTATATATAAAGAGCTTTCTTTTGTATGATTTTTTATCTTTGGTTTTCTCTATACCATGTAGTAGGAGAACTAGCAGCAATAGCAGGTGTAGCCAGGAAAGATTTTACTTCCCTAGCGGCTAGAGTGCAAAATAAAGATCCAACATTTTTTTTATCATATCTCTTTTATCCAAGCACATAATCGTTTAAGGATGCATAGAGTGACGCGTGCAATAATTTAATGAAGAAAGGTACATTATGGAACAATATAAAGAAAAATAGTGAGGTCAATATGCTACAATCGAGAGGAATGTTATTATTCTAATAAAGGAAGTGTGAGCACATATAGATAACTTTTAAAAACAATTTCATTTGTTAAAAATATTGCTTGACAAATACTTGCTAGATAAAAAAGAAACATTAAGAAAAAGTTTGAAATGAAAGAAAAATCAAGACATACAAGTATTGTATCCGTTCGAATGGCTTCAGAGCCACATGACATCTGTTCTTTGGTACCCACCAAAAGTTTGTTTCATTAAAATATCTCATCAATCATGGTATTAATCATATTCACATGTATGCTAGCTAGAGATCACCACTACCAATCTAAATCTCCCAATGTTGGCTCGGATGATCACTCGTACACAAACACTCGAGTCATGTTGTAAAGAATGATAATTAAAAGAACATTCACACTATTCATGATTTTTATCTCATAACGGAGGTATTTTTTTATAGAATACTCGAAATCAAACTTGGATAATCTGAAAATCGTGAAAATCACTTTCAGATCTAAATGATTTGATGGTTCACCTAAATAAAGCAAGTAGATATAACTCAGACGAGATCAAGAACTAATATGTTTGGTTGTGTGAATTTCGTAGACCAGGAGAAAAATTAGAGAGTGAGTGACCAAAATGATGATCCAATTCGATTTTAGGAGAGTCTAGGAAAAAAACTATCGTTTGGCAGTTTTGTTTTGAATTTTAAATGACAAGTTAAAAATGTGTTTTTTCACTCGAATTTCATGTGTGAAACTTAGGAAAATCGATTCGAAATGCATTTTTTAATGAAACTACTTTTACCAGCAAGGGGCTCTGCCCCTTGAACCCCGCCAGGGGCTGCAGCCCATTGGACCGCGCTACTAAGGGTGCTGCCCCCGGACCCCCGCGAAGGGAGCGTTGCCCCCCTTGGAACCCCTATTACTTAGGGGCTTCGCTACTAAGAAGATTTTTAATATTAAAGATCATAATAAACTCAAACAAACGTGCACTCCGCACCCTCCTAACTTGTTTAATGAATATTATGATCACATTGGTTATTAGTCAATTTAATTACATTAAAATAGCTAACATTTTTGAAGCTAAACATCACTAATATATGACATCAAATTCTAGGGTTTAAGTGTGTAAGAGGAAAAATCAAATTTGAGAATAAGATTGCTAAAAAATTGTAAAAAGGAAAGTTTCAAAAACTGGACAAACCATCTGTGGGGGATGGTCCATCCGTCCTAGTTCGACTTTAATTTGTCTTTATAAAACTCAAACCATTTTTAGTTTTTCAAGCTTTTTCTCAAATAATTTGACTGAGGATTATCATTTCAGAAAGCATTAAAGTTGATGCTTATTTGTAAAGTATTTTTTAAATATTTTGGGTATAATTTTAAATGAAATTAGAGTCACATCCTCATATAGAGAGTCTTATGCCAAAATGCATATTTTAATCTTCTAAGACTCTAGAAGATGTATAAACCATATTCTTGAGAAAGATTCTTCTAACCAGTTTTGTTTTATATTTATATATTGTAAAAGATATCATATTCAATAATGGTAATGAGTTTATAAAGAGACAACATAATATTGGATTTGTTTTATAGAAACATTGTTCTCAAAATAAAAAGATGAAAGGAAATAAAGTATAAACAAACTACAAGATGCAGAATAATAGAAAAGAAACCGGGTTTTCGTTGAGGATTTCTGTTTATCAATATGTCAATTAAAATAGATTTCACGCCACCATGGTGAACTAGTGTGTCTCCTAAGGTACAACACTCTACGCAGATTGCATTACCAAAAGCATCCTAGCACCTGAAACGTGTGGTTTTTGAAACATGTATGTTCTGGTGTGTTTTTGAGAGAGTACTCACGTAACATCTGACCTCTCATATCATCAATGTTGTCCGCTTTGTCTCGGGATTTCATTTTAGGTGCCCAAGTGAAAACTTCCTATAATAACGCATATCCTTAGATTGCGTTCACTAAAGCATGCTTAATTTTAGAGTTTTCCTCTCATTCACAATCAAAGTGCCAAAAATACGCTGGTGATATATGAGACAAAACATTTCTTGTGAATTCAACATCTTTCATGTCCACAGTCAATTTGAGATTTGTCTAGGGTGTTACACTCACCCTCATTTTTTACTCTCCATCCGTAACAAGGTTTGTTCCGCCATCCTATTTATGGATGTGGGATTGCCTAAACTATCCCTTAGAACACCCTTAGGGACTCACCATTCTCAATGAGGTTATCCCCACCACCTGAGAGGACCTCATGGATTTGTGTTTGGGTGCCCGAGTGAAAACTTCCAATGAGATAACCATCCCTATATTGCTTCCACTCAAGTATGCTTAATTGTGAAGTTCTTCTCTCATCCACAGTTAAAACGGCTAAAACGCACTGATGATATTTGAGACAGTTACATTTCTTATGAACATAGCATCTCTCATGTGCACAATCGATGTGGATTATACTAAATATTTTGAATGTGACGAATCTGTCATGAGTGAGATAAATAACAATTATCTCATGTTTAACTGTTAACTTAATACAATAGAAACCGAATAGAAAAGTTGTTACTAAACTCCAAAGATAATGTACCTTTAACTGAATCAATGCACCAAAACCCTCGAAAAATACACGGTTAATTAGTAAATCAATGCACCAGAACCACAAAATAATGCACAGTTTTAAGTTTCAATCACACGACTTTGAGCATTGATTTCTCATTCATAGCTTCATTTTGGACACGAATTTAGTTCACTATGATACTTTCACATAGATGAACACACGTGCGCTAAATAATAATTACATTAATATCATTTACATATAGTTATTTGTGTTCAAAATAAATGAAAAACCTATTTTTCACTAAATTTTCCGACATGTTTTGCAAAGAAAATCAAATTCTATAGAACTCTTTAGATTTTACAAACAAATAGGTATGGAGTTAGATGTGTAGGATAAGTTTTAGTGAAAGGGTTTCTTCTTCTGTAGTATAGGCTAATGTCTACTAGATGTTATCATTTTGTATCTAGAAAAGTCAATATATTGGTGTGGCGAGTACTTTTAGATTTTCTTCCTAGCTACCCAAGTAAACTTGGAGGGTAAAAGTTTTAATATCCTATCCATTTATGCTTGTTTTGCTCTAATCAACCGGTGGAAACGCTGAAACTTTTGTTTGGGAAATGTAACAATGTTTCAAGAACTAATGAGCATTTGTTATGCAGGAATTCAATGAAATTTAATGGAATTGGAATCTGAATTCTATTGGTCATTGTGTTGGGTTGGTAGGAATTCATTGAATTGAAATTATAATTTCATTCTTGACGTGTTTGGTTGAGAAATAAATTGGAATAAGAAATTAATTCCCTCAAATTCCTTCAAATAAAGTATTTTAAAATCCTTCTAAATATTGAAGGATTTTAAATTCCAACAACCCCCACCTCCACCACCAATCGCCACCTACCACCTTCCCCACCGCAAACCGACACTACCGACGACCCCGACCGCGCCTACCACCCCACCCACCGCCAACCGACGCCCCCGACCTTCGGCGCCCCCGCCCGCCCCCGACCGCCGACCGCCGCTGTCCACTCCCGACCGCCGACAGCCACGCATCCGCTGACCCCGACCGCCACCGCCCTCGAACGCCGACAACCCGACCGTCGCCTCCCCCGACCGCTGACTGTCGCCCGTCGCCGACAGACCGCCGCCCCCCGACCGCCGCCGCCACCCCCCCCCGACCGACTCCACCCCTAACCGTCGACTGTCGCCGACCTCCATTGTCGAACCGTGTCTTGACGACGGGTGTTATCGATTGGTTTTCGGTAACGGGCGCGGTTGGTGGTCGCGATCGGTTGTCGGCGGTGACGGTGGCGGCGGTTGGTGGTATGTAGCGGCGTTGATCGGTGGTCATTGAGGTGGTGGCGGTTTGTAACGGGTTATAATTTCCAATTCCTTTATAAGTGTTTTGTCATTAAAAATGCATTTGAAATTTAAATTCCATCTATAGATTTCAATTCCTTTGAATTCCAATTCTGGAAAATATTGAATTTCGAATACAATTCCTTCGAATTCCAATTCCATTTTCAATTCCAACAAATTCCGCGAACCAAACGGCCCCTAGACAAGTCATTTCTGGTCTCGACGATCCTTAATGCAATGATGGTGTGGTTGGATTCGTGTCCAAAGAATAAAATGCATAACTCTCTATTGGAAATAAACATGTTTTCCACACGGTGGGTGTTATGAAAATTTTAGAACGATAAAATACATGGAAATTGGAAACAACTTGAAGATGCGAGAGAATATTGTTGAGTCCATTTTCATATTTTATTATCTTTGATTTGTTAATGAAATTAGTAAAAGAAGTTAATATGAATTGGGTTCGTTGAATACATAACTCGGTGTAAAAAGAATAATGGATTGAACATCATGGACGATAAGTAAAATATGGTAGATTACATTTCCTAAAGATAAAGATTGTTGCCAAAGAAAAGGACGGGCAATTCACGGTAGCGTCGGCAAAAAGACTTTTGTCTAGCAATTACGTGGGGGACGGAAGGCTTGGGATTAGATGGAAAGGTTGGGTGCCGATGAAGTGCAAAATTTTGGTTTGGAGGATCGTTCGGAACCGCATTCCCACCATCGCTGAACTCATCAAACGGGGAGTCTCTTTTCAACAAACCGGTTGCAGGTTTTGCCAGGATGGTATGGAAACTACTTTACATTTATTTACCGGGTGTAGTTACTCGCATGAAGTTTGGTCTCGTATAGAAAATTGGTGCAAGATAAGTCACAATATCTTGTTCGACATTCCGGATCTGCTTCAAATGCCGGAGTCTCAATCCTTGTCTAAGGAGTCGAAGTACATCTTAAGAGGAATTACTTATACTACCATTTGGATGATATGGAACGAAAGAAACGAACGCGTTTTCAATGATAAGAAGCGGCAACCGTTTCAGCTCGTGGAGAACATCAAAGCGACGGCTTATTTTTGGATCCGTAATAGGTCTCGTTGGAAATATATTGATTGGAAAACTTGGTGTAATTTCCCTTTGGATTGATGTATTGTGGTGTTTGATCGCTAAGTCCTTGATTTGAGGTCTTGCGAGTTTGTGTTAATGAAGTTTTCCTTTCAAAAAAAAAAAAAAAGATTGTTGCCAAAGTTAATTAACATTTCCTTATTTTCAAAAATATATAGAAAGATCCTAAAGAGAGAAGTATTGTAAAGAGCAAAAGTGAAAATTTTGGATTTCTAGCAAGTATTGGTGGCTTGCAATTGAAATCAAACTTCTAACTTGTTGGAAGATGCTATAAGTGAATAGCATTTAGTTTACGTAAATCTTCTCTTTTATCAAAGCATTGAAGTGGGTTTTGTTTTATTATAAAGTACATGGTACAATCCATATGTTTTGATAGTTTGATAGTAAATCTGAAGTAAATGTAAATTTAATTAAGAAATAAGAAAAACCATGATAAACTTAATTGGTTGCATATATGAAAAACACGCAATCATTCCTCTTTACTATCACAAATGGTTTGTAATTTAATGGTATTAAAGTGTTTAGTAAGATATTTTTTTATAAGGCTGAGAGTTTATAAATTTTATAATGGACAAGTCATGTATATCAAAAATATTGTTAAAATTTTTTATATTTACATATTTGATCAAAATTTAAACAAAATTCGTCTTGATTATAATAAACATACATAATATATTGTATATCATCAAATTAGGTAATTGATTATGTATTACATCCTTAATTGTCTTATCTCTGATTACGTTAATCTAAGGGCAGATATGATTCAATTGAGAGAGGATAACATATGGATTCTATGTTAATCGAAAAAAATAAACTACAACGGGTCTAACGGTGTTTGTTATAGCAAAATACATGAAAAAAATGTTTATCTAACCGAAGTATCAGGTTGAGCAAAAATCAAGCTACAAAGAATGCAATTTACTTGTTAGGATCGTGTATTGAACGAAATACTAACTGAACGTGTATACCGAATCAAATAGTGCGGAATCCTATTTGATTGACGATCCAATCAGTGAGAACGCACGTCGAATCAATAATGGATTGAATCTAAACGTTAAGAACGATATGGAATCGATCTAGTGCGATCTGTGAACTTGGAATAGGTTCTTAGAGGTCTCTGGACGGCTAGGGTACGTCTGGAGTCGAAGTGATATGAATTGTTACGTTTTTCCACGAATTAGGTGGTATTTATAGGTTAGGGTTGCTCACTCGGGCGACTGAACCATTAGTATGGTTCAGTCGTACGATTGAGCCATGCGGTTGATCCATTCGCACGACTGAGTGTTCAGTCGTGCGACTGAGCCAATCTCATGTTACAATTATACGACTGATCCAGTCTCCTGCTTTAGTTGTGCGACTGAGTCATTCGCATGAAGTTGTTCATGCGTATGGTCCATTCGCATGGGCCATTCGTATGAGCACTTCATATTACTAAGTTTGAATATATTCATTAATCATTACATTATCAAGATTCATTCAAACAACCACAAACCTATATAATCAAGTCAATATGCGTTAAACAACTCATTAATGTAATATTAAACATTATAAACACAACCAAACATTTACATTTCATTAAGTACTCAACTATTACATAAGTGTAAGACACTAAAGACATATTACATTCAGTTCAGAGACTAGGGACACATGTACCTACATCACTCCTAAATAATTGTTTCAGAATTTGGATTCTTTGTAACTAAAAATGTTGAATTTAAAAATATCATAGGCATATCCATTATGCCATAAAAATAAGTGGTTTTAACTTTGTTGCCCACTTGATTAATAGTTTAGTAAATGAGTTAAAAGGTTAAGCACTTAATTAGTTAAGTGGCAGGAGACGATGGATACACATTCTATTTGTTAATTGTTGATTGGATTACGTCTTACCCATCCTTATAACATGCCTTGTTATTCTATTAACTAATAATTACTATAATATGGGCACCTTAAAAATTATTAACTCATACACACGTTGTTAAGTAATAATTACTATAATATGAGCACCTTAAAAAATTATTAACTCATACACACATTATTAAGTAAATAATTACTATAATATGAGCACCTTAAGAAAGTATTAACTCATACTCACGCATTTTTAGTGAATTATATATTTTTTACAATAAAGATACTATCTTCATCCAATTTGTCCTCATATATGTAAAGCTATTGGATTTGAATATGGTACGTTATCATGATCAAGTTGAGGAATTTTGATGCTTTCTTTTGAGACCGTTATATACATTTACCTAGACATTGTTATATACATGTGTGTCGAAAGAAATTACAACAGAGAATCAAACAAGTAGTTAGACTACACTGTTGTGTGCTAGACATATTCTTTTATGCATGTGCTTCAAAGTTATTACATTGGACAACTAAACCCGAGAAGTTGTACGCATATTAAAAAAATTTGCATGTGCTTCTAGAAGTAATTCGGTTATGGAAAAGGGGACCACCGAGGACACCTGACAATAAACACGGAGAATGTGTGGGGGAATTTAACCAATAGGAAGAGAGATGTCAACATCAGTAAGTTAGATTAGAGTTTTCTCATGCACCCACATTGACTATAAATACCTCGTGACCTCACACGTTGAAAAGAGATTTCATTCTATATTAAAAGGCTAAGATTATGCATGTACCATTTTCTCTCTTAAATCAATACATCGTTCTCGTGTTATTTCTTCATCTTGTTTCACCGACCCTTCAATTATATACTTTAAAGATCAAATGTGGAAATACGGGAATAATAAAGTTTTAAAACTTTTTAAAATTTGACAAAAGTTTGTTCTTTTATAACTTTGACACAAAAGTTTAATGGGTTTAGTTTTTTCTTTAAATTTTCATCTTCATTTCTCATACTATATAATTTACATTTGAGTATTGTTCCCTATTGTTTGCTCATTTTAACCATTTGAGTTTAAAAATGAATTTTCTAATAAATCAATCTCCATGATTTGTATTCTATAACTCTTGTAATCCAGTACAGTAACAAAGTTAAAATGACCAAAAACATAATGTATTCTCTCACGCAAACATATTACACACACACACACACACACACACACACACACACACACATATATATATATATATATATATATATATATATATATATATATTATGAAATGTTTTTGTTTTTATTTTTCAAATTTTTAGAATTTATTTTTAAATCGCTCGATTTTAAACTTCGTATTTAAACCATTCATATTATTCAACAGAAAATTTAAAATCATTTGGCTTATAAACTTATTATTTAATTTATTAGATGTACTTAAACGTCCATTTTAATGTACTTGTTTTATTTAAACCGTAAAAGTTTTTTTTACTGTTATTTTATTTAAACGTCTTTTTTTAATCGTTCAATTCTATTAAGCATCTTTTTTTATTTTTTTTTGTTTTATTTATACATGTTTTTTAACCATTCGGCTCATTTAAACGTAAATTTATGACGTTCCATTCGTTTATTAAAAAACTTTATTTTTAAACTTTTTATTTTATTAAAATATTTTTTCTTTTTTCTATTTTTTATCGTCTTCTATTCAAGTTGACTTGAAAGTGATTTATACTTTTACGTCATTTGTATTTTTTAGGATTAACTTGGGTTTTGATTATTATAACTAGGGCTTCTACGATATTAAAATTACTTGTGCTTAGTTTATTTAAACTTTCTTTAGTCGTTCGTTGCATTTGAATAACCAATCGATTTGAAGAAAAAAAACGTTTAAATAAGGCAAACAAATTTATAAAGAAGTTTAATTAGTTGAACGGTTTAAAAGCCATCTAAATAAAACATTTGAAAAACGTAAAGATTTTAAAAGACAATTAAGTAAGACGTACGATTAAAAAATTATGTTTAAAAAGCCGAACGATTATAAAAAAATAAGTTTAAAAAGCCGAAAGATTTTAAAGCCGAACAGTTTGAAGATGAATGATTTTAAAAAGTGTTTAAATAATCAAACTTTTAAAAAACATTTTAAAAACCAATTGTTTAAAAATTTATGTTTAGAAAACCAAATGGTATAAAACACTTAAAAACGTTTTTAGTAAATATATTATTGTTTTGAAATCTAACAGTTTAAAAAAATACTTTTACAAACTTAAAAATAAAAAGAAAGATCTTTTATACATATACATATATATAGAAAAAGTTTAGGGTACAAAGTATTGTTTTCGTGTGAAAGGTACGAAGCAACAAGGAGCATTGATCTAAGAAATAAACGAGTCAGATTTAACATGAAATAATCACGCAAGGAATGTGCCTGAAAGGTTATAATTGAAAAAAACCTACAATTATTGACTTGTTTTTTAACTCTACCCTGTTTTTTTTAGAAACAAAATTTTCTAAGAAAACGTCTATTTGCTGTGCGTATAACTTGAGTGATTATTAACTACGTAATAATCAACATAATTTGCGTAATTATCATATAACTTGTGTAATTATAAATATAAGTTGTGTGATTATTTTTTATAACGTGAGTAATTTTTTTGCATAATAATACGTATAACTTGCGTAATATTAAATATAACTTGCATAGTATTAATATAACTTGTGTAATTATGTACCTTTTATGCGTAATTGTAGTGTGAACGAAACTACCCCTCCAGTAAAAAACACGTCTCACCCTCTGGTGACTTCATACACTTCACACAAAAATTACATTTTGTATAGTAACCGGCCCTATATATAATATGTTTGTGTGAAAGAGTAAATTACGTTTTTGGTCCCTGAAGTTATTAAAAATAATTATTTCAGTCGAATGGGATTTTGGTCATTTTGTTAGAAACAAATTAAAAAATCTAACTTTGTTAGTGTACTGGACTGAAATAGTTATAGAATAGAAACAATGGGGCTTCATTTGCTAGAAAATTCGTTTTTGAACTCAAATGGTTAAAATAAGTAAACCACAGTGACCAAAATAGTAATTTACTCTTTACATTTTAATTAAAGTAGTTTCATTTTCTAATAATATTGCTTTCTTTCGTCCGCTAACTTGAAAAACAGAATAAACAGCTTTTTTTTCGTTTTTTTCGATGTTTCGGTATACATTTTTGGAAAGGCATTTGTATATAAGTTTTTTTATCCTAGTCTATAGCGAGTGCAGTTATCATACGCTACTACGATGCATCGAATCAGCAAAAAACATCATTGTCAGAATTGGCATTATCAGAATGGTTTTAATATTCGCTTTTATAGTCTTAGACGAGCCGATGCAATAGCAACTTAAGCAAACTCATCTCGCGTAACATAACTAGTGCGGTAAGAAACTAGTTACAGTTATAAACCATATGAATCTTTACACTAGATTTAGTGATAGTCTCAAGGGTCGTGTCAATGTGTTAAGAAGCCACGTACAAGTTTCACTAGATCATCAAATTAGATTTACATGCCAAAATCTAGGAGTATATCCTAGGCCTTTTATAAAGTATGTTGAAATTTGCCAAATATAGAGAGAGGGTAATTAGGCCAAAAAAGTGTACAAACTAATACAAATATCCACCATGAAGCTTTACTTGGGCGAGACGTAAATCTATTCGTGCAATAATTACACATGCCACTACCAATTACGCAAGACGTATAATAATCAAACAACCGTGTATAACTATATACGTATAATAATTACGCAACTTATAGAATACGTAAATTATACAATTATTACGTAATCTAGTTTTGTAATTACATAATTTACATTTTCAATTACACACAACATTAATTACGCAAGTTATGCGCCACCATATTGATTTTTTTATAAACAATTAGCTTTTAAAAAAACGTATATTATTTTAAGGGGTCATTTTCTTAAAAACAATAATCTATTAAAAAAGTTATATGTACTTATAGGAATGAAGGACTTCAAAAACTCAAAAATCATAGGTTATTTCATGCGCAAGAATTCTCTCATCCTCACCCTTTGTACCAAAATGATAGTATTTTAAACTATATATGTATGTATGTATATTCATATGTACGTACGTACGATATTGATAACCGTATGAACAGTCCTATCCCTTATACTCTTTATACATATATATATATATATATATATATATAATATATATATATATATATATATATATATATATATATATATAATATTAAATGATATAACACAATATATATATACATAATATAAAATACTTTAGTTAAAAAAAAATAGTATTCACATATCAAGCACTACCAAAAGACATATCATAATATAATTCACATATTAACTAACATAATCAAAATAATAATTTAAGTTAACAAGTTGGACAATTATAAACACATGACACCAAGGTCCAAACTAACTTTTCATTTAATAAGCCAAACATGACTTTCGCCCTTTAACTTTACAAAATAACAACTCTGGTTTTCACAAAAACACCCTTCATATCCTCCTACAAAAACCTTCAATCTCCACCATTAATTACCTTAATTCCTCCAACTACTTATTAATCATATCCACTGCTTTACAAATATTAATAATATTCATATATATAGATTGAGTTGCTAACGTACGTTTTCATATCACGTATTCATAACTTAATTAACTTCGTGATATTTAAACAATTTAACATTTAAACCTTAACTTATGTGATTATTGATGGTGCAGGGTGGTTTTGTTCATTGAAGGATGTCACGTTAATATTATTATTATTATTATTGCATGGCCATGCAGACGTTAACAACTGGTTTGGAAGCTGCCACACGAGCATCACTTGATGCAAGTCCCATAGTCTTTGCCGGAGCATCCCCAATTCCGACCGGAGCCGCTCGTTCTCTTGTCGTAGGATCACCTCGTGGCGGCTCATGACCCGCAGCCGGTTCGTTAGCTCCCGGTTCACCAACTTATGCCGGTTCACAAGACTCCTCAAATTCTCCAAGTGCTTTTGTTTCCTCATCCGGGACCTTCGTGCGGACTCGCGGTTAGATATCATGCGCCTCTGCTTCCGTTCGTCGATCGGGTTGACCACCACCGGGCCTCCGGTGTCGGATCCGGAGCTCGAGGTGTTGGTTTTCGGGGTGGAGTCGGAGGAGAAGGAGAAGAGTGGTTCTTCATGAGTAGTTGGGTAAACGAAGGCGTTTTCGTGGGTGTCGGTGTCCCACGGGTCGAAGAAGGCGACCGAGGGGTCGTGGGCTTCGGCCGACGCGAAAACCGGCGATAACATTGCCGGAAAAAATGGTGTTATACGGTGGAGGAAGGTGGGAGGAGGAAAGGGAAGAAATGAAGGGTTGGAGGCCAGTATTTAAGGGCAAAACATCAAGTGTTAGTGGGGGTAATCCAAGGGCATTATGGTCAAGAAAATTAATATTATTATTAAGAGTAAATTAGTTTAATGGGTGTGACATCTTTGCTTTATAAAGTTTTTAATAATAGGTTAAATATATTATTCTTGTTTTAATAATGTTTTGTGTTTTTAAAAAGTTATGATCACTATCACACTAGCATGAAACATGCCAAAGTAAATATTAATTAATATAGACAGAAAAATAGTTTGTACGTATTCAAGTAAAGGGATGTAGTTTTGTCATAAACTAATTTCAATATACTTATTTTAAGTACTTATAATTATATACTATAACAATTTGCAACTCGATGTACAGTAACGTACAAGGCTTTAAGCATAGGTGTACAACTTGTCAATGGTTGTACAACTTTTAAAGTGGCCTGTACAACTAAATTACATGGTTTTTGAACACGTTTGAAGTCTAATGTATAGGGAGTAGGGCTGGGGAGAACACCTGTCTACCACTTGGTGCAATCTCACAAGTCTCTCTCTCTTCTCGTGTACTCGTAAGTCCTCCTTCGCATACTCTAATTCTCTCTCACATCCGAGAATGATAGCGACGAAGAAGATGAACGGCTATCACCATTGACGGTCGTCTTCATGCTTTCTACTCCGGTGACCGTATTTTGTTAGCGCGCCCATTGTTCAGTGGTTTTACGCTTCTGCGTTTTCATGGCATTTCGTCTTCCTCCTTTCGCTCACGGGTTTTTTTTCCCTTTTTTGTCTTCCGTTTGTAGGTGCTTCTCTTTAGTTGTTCCTCCGTTACCTGCATATCACTACCAGAAAAAGTTTGTTGGTACATACGTTGGTAGATTAAGTTTATGTTTAACATTACTCTTCAAACAAATTGTATGTGATGTTCTAGATTCTTGCGTCTCTCAGCAACGTCGTCGTTTCTCTTCCCCTAAACTCAACTACCACAGTCACATGACAAGCTGTGCAACGGTGGAAAGAAGTAAAAAAAGCTCATATCTTTTATTAATTAATTTAATTTCTTTTTTTCTTTCTGGTACACATATATGTAGACTAATAGTTAGCTTGGTTATGGTTTTGTTTAATTTTGCTGCATATTTAAAGGTTTTGTGTTGATGTGGTATGAGATCACCCATTAGTTTTGGTCTGAAACTAACTTTATTGTCGTCCTTAAAGTCTCAGTTGATGATGAATGAAAACCTTAAGATTATCTCTAAAATGTTTTTTTCCTAATGTCGAGCATGTTCAATCTCTTTGTTTTCCAAAAGCTGTGCAAGTTTCGATTTCTCTTTAGCGTTTTTTCTTTGAATATTAAGAGCAACCTATTATATGTACTATTTTAATCAAGTTGGTTCAGCCAAGCAAGTTTTATTACATATTTGCTAACAAGTTGTAAACTGGTTTTTTAAATGCTTAGATGCCTTTCGATACTTTTGGTTCATTTTATTCATTTTGCAAATGCTACAATATCCTCTCCGCAGTCAATATTAGCTGTCACTATTATTTCGAATCCTTGAAAACTGTTTACATTTTTAACACTCACACCGTATTCGTATCCACGCTACCATTTCAATACATATCACTGCAAATACGGCACCGCCGCGAAGCGCGGGGTGTCATACTAGTTAGTTACCATTTACAACAGGATCTAAATTCTTAACATTTTAAATAGTAAAGAGTTAATGAGACATTCTAGTGGTAAGTCGTCGTTCTTTCTCTATCCAACATCTCCAATGTATATATTATGTAATATACAGATATAAATTACCATGGGAGGCCCTGAGGGTGGGCGGGGTGGGCGACCGCCCAGGGCCCAATCTCATAAGGGCTCGAAATTTTAAAAAAAAATTATATTATATATGTATGCATATATAAAAACAACTATAGACAAACCCAATAGCAATTTAATTATCTTGATCAATTGAAACTTAGGATCCGTTAACATTTTAATTAGTATAGTCAATCCAATCTAAACTCAAGACAAAAACGCTAAGAGAGTCTGGTTAAGTAAGTAAATTAGATTATTTTGCTGCAATACTTTTATTTATTGGTAAAACAATTATTGTCGTATTATAGATTTTAACATACTGGTTATTGACACTATATTATAGGGCTCATTTTTTCTACTCGCTCAGGGCCTAAAATTATTCGAAAACTTTCGGGACCGGCCTTGTAAATTCCTAATAAAAATATAATAAGACTGGTTGTAAAAAATAAAATTAAATAATATATAAGTATTTTAACCGTAAGAGCAAGTGATTATAGTTACGTAGGGTTAATGCTTTTGAGTCAGCCGGCACTCACGATGGGGGGGCCACAGTGGCTTTATAAAAGTTGGTGACGTCAGCGAAGTGGGACCCAAGGTTCTTTTGTTTAGTGGCTTAATTACGAAGAAATAAAACAGGTGCCCTCATTGTTTGACACTTGTCACGACCCCATGGGCTGGCATCATGAAGCCTATAAGATACTAGCCACCTTACAGCACACTTAATGTATATGTATCACCAATGTTTATATTGTACATGTGTTTAGAATATGAATATAAAACTATGTTTGAAAATATTGAGATACGTATATATTTAGAGAAAAAAATAACTTAATTCTATGAGATATTGAATGAACTATGCTAAATTTTAGGTTAAAGTCTTTACGGACATTTATTTTTTTCTATTTGTCTATTATTATTTTTATTTATAAAATAATAATTAATAATAGTTAGATTTAATTACACAAATGGTCCCTATGATAAATTGGATTTTCAAGTTTGATCCATAAGTATCCTTTTCAAGTTTGGTCCCTAGAATATTTATTACAAGTTTCTACACTAAGTATTTCAATTTATAACTAATTTGCCTCTGAATTGGATTGTAGCTAAATTTTTTCTGTTAAATGCGTATAACTAACCATTTTTTACTATTGTATAATAGGTGAGAGGATGCTAGTGAAATATGTGAGGATGATAACAAAGACCATTAGTGTTTCTTTAAGAGAATGAATGTTTAGCATGTACTATAACTAATAATTTGTTCCTAATTACTCCTTCACTAGGAGAGAAATAAAATAAATCGACTATAATGATGATGATATCCACATATT
Organism: Flaveria ramosissima; assembly: GCA_025215565.1. Lineage (NCBI taxonomy): Eukaryota > Viridiplantae > Streptophyta > Magnoliopsida > Asterales > Asteraceae > Flaveria > Flaveria ramosissima. The sequence goes on along the minus strand of CM046033.1, from coordinate 8,708,455 downwards.
AAACAACTTGACAAAAAATTAAGTCAGTTAGATTATTTTTAATAGCATATCTATGGTGGATAGTGCATTAACACATTTATAGTGAGTTATTATGGTTCATTCATGTACCTATATTTATTATAATAACTTATTATGGATCATCTATGTACGATTGTGGTTCCAATATATTTGTATCTTGTTTGTAAAGAATGATTCACTGAACCTCTTACCAAATATAATATGATATCAGCCAAAGGTTGATCCCTCTCTTCTTTCTTTAACGTGATCGTCTTCTTTTCCCTTTCTTCTTCATCATTCTCCATGATAGGTTCCTCTTTATGATGACAATGTTCCCCTTGTTACTATCGCTTATATGCTCACAATAAGACTATGCTCATCCAAGTACTTGTTATGGAAGAATCAAATGATTCCCATCCTATCTTATCAAGCCATCCTCCCTCATGTTGATAGTTCTACTACTCCTCCTCATGCTCCCTTCGAACATGTTAATAATCCTTTATTTACCAATTGGGTCTTTGTGATCAGCGTACCATTATTATCCTTCATGCATCTTTATCTGAAGAGTTTGTTACGGCGATTGTTGGTTTATCAAAGTTTAGAGAAATCTAGGTAGCTTTAGAAACACTTATGGTAATTCGTCCACTGAAAGGGTCAATAACCTTAGCGACCAACTTCGTCAAGCCATCAAGGGCACAAAATCAGTCGCTGATTTTAGTCGTTATTTCAAAGGCTTATGTTACTAATTATCAACTATTGGTCATTCGTTGGAAGAACCCGACCAACTTCATTGGGTTTTTTCTGGCCTCGGGGCCTCTTTTTAAGACATTTTCTACCACCATTCGGTCCTCTCTGCCGCAACCTTTTTGCAGGACCGTTTAAGGGCTTGACCACAATTACAACACAACCACACAATGAGAAGAATAACTAATCTCTAATCAAACAGTGAACTGGGTAACCAAAGTGAAGCTAAGAACACAAGTAAGTAAAGAGACAGAACAAGAGAGTTGGGTTTCAAGGAGGCAGTATATTGCTTTCTCAAGTTCTCTTACAAGTGTTACAAAGCATTAAGAAAAGATACAAGAACTTGAAATACTTATACTACAACCTACAGCCGGCCATACTTTGAAGGCCAGCTGGATACAATTGACTAGACACTAACAAAATCAATTGTAGGATCAAAAGGCATATCTGCCTTTTGACCTTGTGACTATGACATGCCATAGCTCACATCCTTTTACAATACAAAAAGGATAAAGTACATAAAGTGGAAAGTTACAGACTCAAGACCTCAATGTACAGTTACCAAAAGCATGACCCTTTTCACCAACTCATGTAAGTTGGTGACTTTACAGAGATGCAGCGGAAAAGGTGCTTTATGGAACAGTACATCAGATAAAGCATGTGTACTAAAAGTCTTCGGAAGAAATCTGTCTTCATAGGATGAGGCTTCGGAAGACTTTGTCTCTGAAGCTTCGGAAGACTTCATGTTTGGCTTCGGAAGATATTGGTCTTGGCTTCGGAAGATTTTACACTTAGAGTATTTTCTAATGCTTTGTGTAAAACTTCCGAAGCATTCTTCACTTCAGTACTTAGTGCATGTTTGCTGAGACACTTAAGCTGTTTTGGGTTGCATCAGACTTCAGGAATCCTTACAAACTCCCCCTAGGCTGATGCTACCAAAACACTTGGAAGATCTTCAAATGTTGGTAGTCTTCAGTACAATCAGGACCATTCCTTTCTTCATGAGATGGTCAGGATCATCAAGACTTTCATAGTATCTTCTCATCTCAAAGAGATCATGCAGAGGTAAGTTGATTATGTCTTGCCATGAGTAGACATTCTCAACACCTTGATCTCTTATAACAGTCCATCTCTCTGGATTGGTAGAGTATGTCCAGGACAAGATGGGTGTCTCACTAGTTAGAGGAGCCACTTGAATAGGAGTTGATTGGGCTGCCTCATCATGCACTTCCTCAGGTTGATCTGATTCAGCCTGAGGTGCAGAGGTAGATGACTTTGGCTTCTTCTTCTTTGTCTTTGGTTTAGAAGCCATCCTCTTCTTCCTCTTGGTTGTCTTTAACTGAGAAGACTGGTCTGCAGCACCATGTTGATCATCAGTGTCTTTCTCAGTTGGGTGTTCCTCCCTCACAGGTTCAGAAGGAGAGGGAGTTTGACCCTGCCTAGGATCAGAAGATGAAGCTTGCTGGGGCTCAGCTGGAGGTGCTGGTTGAGGTGTCTCTGGTTGCTCAAACTTGACCTCCACTTCAGGTGGGACTTGACTTGGAAGAGAGTGCAAGTCAATAAGTTCTCCACTCTTAATCTTCTGCTTGATCACCCTAATATGCTCATCCATAGTGGATAGAGACATGGGGCCAAGTCTCCTTCCGGAGAATCCATACAGCTTCAAGAAGCTCACCATTCTTTGTCTGTCAGCAGACTTCTTTGCATTCTTTTGAATGGTGGCCCTTGACTTTGCAGCTTCTTCCCTTAGTTTCCTTTTGGTTGTCTTTCTTTCCTTGACTAGCTCAAGTTCAAGTTGCTTTAGATACTCGAACTCAATGAAGTCATAGGACAAAGGGAGAAGTGCATCTGCCTGATAGAAGCCTGTGGCACTCAGGTAGTTGATCATTTTGATCCTATCTTCCTCTTTATCTACCTGAGGTTCTTGTGGAGCCACATCTTCCTGTGCAGGACTTTCTTGAACTGGTGAGAGAGTAGGAGCATGCTTGTAAAGTCTTTTCTGTCTCTTCTCCTCTTTGAGTTGGAGAAGTATCATTGCATCCTCTTTCTCCTTCAACTCTCTTGACACTTCTCTGTCAGCCAGTTCATTCAGTTCTTCTAAGGGGAGGGAGATGATATCATCAATATCATAGTTCCTGGTCTGTAAGTAAGTATCCTGACTGCCCTTAACTCATCATCCTGAGTATTTGGTCTGGGGGCAGCCCTGATTGCAGCTTGCATGAAGCTAGATGACCCAGTGGAACTTTCTCCCCTTAGTCTCCTTTTCCTCTCTCTCTCTTCCTCCTCAATTTCCTCAGGAGTCATTATCCTTTTCCCTTTGTCACCAACAGACCTTTGTGACTCAGGGAGGATTGAGGCTTGGCCTTCATTGCTTGGAGTAGCTTCCATGCTCTGGCCAGAGAGAGGCTGAGAAACACCTTCACCAGCAGGTGTCTCAGATGGAGTTTGGACCTCAGCAGCAGTTGTTGATGATGAGACAGGGGTCTCAGGTTCTGTCACTGGGCCTTCAGTCAAGGTTTCCCCTATGAAACTAATCTTAGGGTCCACCTCAACATCCAGTTGACCGATGACATTGCCTGATTCCCTAAGTCTCCTTCTTAGAGAAAACTCTGCCATGATCCTGTCTTGGATTCTTTGAGCCAGCCTATCAGCTTGTCTTGAATTGCTTGGATTGACAAGTGGTAGGTTGACTAAATCCAGTCTTTCATAAAAGCTCAGGCTTTGGAATTGAAAAACTTCTTGTTGGCCTTGAACTCTTTGAAGTATGAGGGCTCTTCTGTCATCATCATACCTCCACCTTATGATTTGATTGTTAGTTCCCAGTGGTGGAGATGAGACAGCCCTTGGTATGCCTTCCTCAAATAGACTCCTGATGAGAGAGTCTATAGAGTCCACATTAATGTGAACTTGAGGAAGTTGCTGAGAATGCACAACAGCAAGTGAGGATGGTGAGTCCTCTATGTCCATTCTCTCTGAAGAACTCCCAGGTTCTGTGGTTGTAACAACTTTCTCCCCCTTTTGGTAGCATCACCCACTTGCATAGGTGAGCTGGAGGATAAGTCAATCACTTCCACAGGTTCTTGTGTTCCTGGTTGAGCTCTTCTTAAAGGTCTCCCAGCTAGTTTTTCCTGCAGATATGAAATCTGGAGTTGCTGATCATTGACCCTGTTTTGTAAGGTAGTCACTTGAGATTCCAAGTGACTAACCTTAGAGACTAAGTAGGTGCATGTTTTTGACAGTTTTTGCACCTTTAGTCTCAAATTCCCCTCATCTTCATCAGAAGATTCATTGGGGGATGAGATGATTGGACCAAAGTCCTCTCTCTCACCACCAGCTTGAGTTTCTTGGCTGCTGGTTTTCCTCTGCTCACTGGCAGCCTCAGTTGAGATGCCAATGGGCTGAGTTGCCATGGTTGAGGTCTTAATGATGTAATCACTTTCAAAAGTGAGAGCCTCTTCCATATGGACATCCTGAACAGGTTCAGAAGTGTCCACCTCAGTAACAGGTGACTGATGGGGGATAGACTGAGGAGAGTCAGAGGTACTCATCTCTCTTTGAGTAGGGGAGGAGAAGAGAGACTCATGGTACTCACTGAATCCTAAGTCTTCATCAGTGTAAAAGGATAGGTTGGGAATTGGTTGGTTGAGATCCAAAGGCTGGGGATGGTAGCTGTCCCCTGAAGGTTGTCCACTTGAGTGTTGAGACTCAGAGTGAAGGCTTAAGGTTGTTGGGCTATTGAGCTCATCAGGGTGAGCTTGAGGAACCTCAGCCCTGATAGGTGAAGTAATGGGAGTGGTTTGCTCCTCAGGAGAAGTGGGAGCTCTAGTGTCCACTTCTTCCTGTAAGGTTGAGTATTTGGGGGCCTGCACAGACTCAATAGTCTGAGCAGGGGTTCGTTTGGATTTTCTTTGGTAGGTGAGGGTGATTTCTGGTCTTTTTAATGGTAGGGACAAAAGAGGTGTGGGTTCAACACTAGCTTGTGTTGCTAGGTTGTCACCTTGAGCAATGAGCTCTAACATTTTTGGGACTAGGGCTGTTTCTACCCCAGAGAAGCCTACAGTTGGCTTCTTCATTATTTTAAAGATGCCGGGCTTCATCTGTCCCAATTTAAGAATATTACCTGTTTCCCTCAACTGTGAGCCCAGTTCACAGTTGAGAATGTGTTGAACATATCTAGGAAACATGTAATACTCTAAGGAGTCTAAGTTTGCAAGTAAATTAGTATATACAAATTGTGAATACCTGAACTTGACCCCTTGAACCATTCCATGAACAATGAAGGAGAGATCCTCAGGAATCTGGTCCCATCCACCATGCTTGTTTGACAAGCTGTGGATAACCACATGGAGCAGGAATTTCCATTGGGATGAGACCTTCCCTTTCCTAAAGGTCTTTACAGAGAAATCTCCTTCATAGCCCATCTGCTCAAAAGAATGATTTACAGCTTCTTTTGGGAAGGACACCTCACCTTCTTCATCATCCAGCTGTAGATGTTGGTTAATGATGGCCGGAGTGATGAAGACTGTCCTTCCTTGCACTGTGGCAGACAGTGCCTTCTCCCCATCCATAATGACCTCTTGGCAGGTCTTCCAGAATTCAAGCAACTGATCCTCATATAGAGGAGGATCAATGGTCAGGGAGGTGAAGTAGTTAGATAGAGTCAAGAATTGGCAAATCTCTGAGAAACTTGCATCTTTCTCAGAGCTTAACAGAGCAACTTGATTATGTTGCCTGTGTAGTTGCATGGAGAAATCAGGGTTGTTTCTGCGGTTAAGGTTGGCCATTTTAGAAGCTTAAGGGTGAAGAAAGGTAGAAAGCAAAGGCGGTTTAGAGAATTAGGTTAGAGAAACAGTAGAATTGAGGAAGATAGTGGGAAAGAGGGGGAACCGTTGGGTATTTATATGAAAAGGGATTTGAACCAAAGTTAATGAAAGAGGATAAACTTTGAAATCCGAAAGTCGGTCCCACCTCTGAAAAAGTAGTTTACTTTTGCTCAAAAAGTAGTTTTCTTGGAATTCGAAAAGCTTCCGAAGTTTATTTGTCTTCGGAAGTTTTGATTTAAAAAGCTTCCGAAGCTAAAATGGCTTCGGAAGATTTTCCTGAGAGTCTTGATAATTTATGCTTCGGAAGAGAAATAAACCTTTGAATGCTTTGTATTAAAATAAACAAAGCTTCCGAAGGTTAATTTTGCTTCGGAAGGAAAAGGTTCTTGAAAATAGATAAGTGTCTGAGATAAGAATTTTAAGCTTCGGAAGATGAATCTTTACTTCTTCCGAAGGTAAAATCTCTTAGACAGTTATTTATTTTAAAGACATGTTTTTCTTCCGAAGATAAAATCTTTATCTTCCGAAGTATCAGAAATTTTCAAGAATCTAAGGAAAGTCTTCAAAAAGAATTTTACATCCAAAGAAAACATGAGCTTATGAAAGTGATGAACTAGACAACTTAGGACACACATATTTTAAGAAGAAATAATTAGAATTAGTTTTAATAAAAAGTCTACTCAAAGTTAATCATCCCAATAGCTGATATCAGATACTTAAATCTCTGTTCATCAAAAGCTTTGGTGAACAGATCAGCATATTGTTCATCTGTATGAACTTTGACTAGTTTAATTAATCCTTTTTCATAGTTATCCCTTATTAAATGATACCTGATGTTGATGTGTTTGGTCCTTGAGTGCTGCACAGGGTTCTCAGTGATAGAGATAGCACTATTGTTGTCTATGTGGATAGGAGTCTCCTTGAAGTTAAATCCATAGTCCAGCATCTGATTTTGAATCCAAAGCACTTGAGCACAGCAGCTTGCAGCAGCAATGTATTCAGCCTCAGCAGTTGATGCAGACACACAGGATTGTTTCTTGCATTGCCATGAGACCACCCTTCCACCAAGGAATTGACATCCCCCAGATGTAGACTTTGCAGTCATATTGCAACCACCATAATCACTGTCTGTATAGGCATACAGATTGAAATTTGGATTCTTTGGATACCATAGACCAAGTGTTGAAGCACCTTTGAGGTATCTTAAAATCCTTTTCACAGTGATTAAGTGAGACATCTTAGGGTTGGCTTGATATCTTGCACAAATACATGTAGCAAACATGATATCAGGCCTGCTAGCTGTAAGATACATAAGAGACCCAATCATAGCCCTGTATAAGTGTTCATCTACACACTCCCCCTCAAGATCTGGACCAAGGGAGTGGTTTCTGGCTATGGGTGTCTTAGCAATCTTACAATCAGTCATATTGAACCTCTTGAGTATGTCTTGAACATACTTTGACTGACTTATGAAGATGCCATCTTCAACTTGCTTCACTTGAATTCCCAGAAAGAAGTTGAGTTCTCCCATTGAACTCATCTCAAATCTGTCCTTCATCAGCTTCTCAAAGTCTTTGCAGAGCTTTGGATTAGTTGAACCAAAGATGATGTCATCAACATATACTTGAACCAGCAATAAGTCATTTCCCTGTCCTTTGATGAAGAGGGTTCCATCTATAGTACCTCTTCTGTATCCATGCTTGCAGAGATACTTAGATAGTGTCTCATACCACTTCCTGGGTGCCTGATGCAGCCCATAAAGAGCTTTGTCAAGCTTGCAGACATAATCAGGATGATCAGGGTCTACAAAACCAGGTGGCTGTTTGACATAAACCTCCTCATCAATCACTCCATATAAGAAAGCACACTTTACATCAAGTTGGTAGACCTTGAAGTTCTTGGATGCAGCAAATGCCAGGAATATCCTAACAGCTTCTAGTCTTGCTACAGGAGCAAAGACATCAGTGTAGTCAATCCCTTCTTCTTGTGTGTATCCTTGAACAACTAGTCTTGCCTTGTTCTTGATGATGATTCCCCTATCATCCTTCTTGTTTCTAAAAACCCATTTGGTTCCAATGGTAGTCTTCCCATGAGGAAGAGGACAAAGGTTCCAAACTTTCTGCCTTTTGAATTGAAGCAGCTCTTGTTGCATAGCTTCAACCCAACTTCCATCCTTTAGAGCTTCATCAACTTTCTTGGGCTCTATCTGAGATAAGAAACAAGAGTGAAGACAAACATTTGCTTCATGGGTTTGTCCTCTTGTTCTTACCCCTGTGACAACATCTCCAATGATGTTTGTGGTGGGGTGAGACTTGTGGATCCTTAGCTGAGGGATCACAGCAAGTTGCTGGGAAAGATCTAAATTTGAGAAATTTAAATCTGGTCCTGAAGATTCACCCTCCACATTATCACACTTATCAAGATTAACTTGATCCAATGAGTGTGAGACATCATTGATGTTGTCATCTATGGTGTGGTTATTAGCATCAAGGAATTCCTGATCACTATCACCATCACCATTGTTGTCTTCTACAAGTGAGGTATCTTTATCTGGTTGAGAGGCCTCTGAGCTGGAATTTGAAGGCATGCCAGATGTATCAGCTGAATTTGTCATTGTTGTGCTGATAGAAACCTCATTTGCTGAAGTAGTTCCAACTGGAGCTGAAGATGTATGAGTTGAAGATCTTCCTAGCTCAAATCTTGGATCAGGATCACCTGTATTTAGATTTTCTGCAGATCCTGAAACATGCTCACAAGATTTGTTAAAACAGTTGGTAACTAAATCAAGATCAAACAGCCAATCCGGACCAGAACCAGCCACACAGGGAGTGTGCTCATTGAAAGTCACATTGGCTGACTCCTCAACAATTCTAGTTCTGAGATTGTATACTCTATAAGCTTTAGCTTGAGAAGAGTATCCAATGAAATGTCCATCATCTGATTTCTCAGCAAACTTGGCAATTTGATCTTTGGTATTCAAGATGGTGCAGGGACATCCAAATGACCTGAGAAAACCAATGAAAGGTTTCCTCTTGTGCCAAAGTTCATAAGGAGTCTTACCATGTGTCTTAACTACTAAAACTCTGTTTTGCACATAGCAAGCAGTATTGACTGCCTCTGCCCAGAAGGTGATAGGCAGTTTAGAGTCAGACAACATAGTTCTTGCAGCTTCAATAAGTGTCCTGTTTCTCCTTTCAGCAACTCCATTTTGCTGAGGAGTCCTGGGAGCACTATATTGTCTTGTAATACCTTTTCATCACAAAATGCATCAAGGATTTGGTTCTTGAATTCAGTTCCTTGATCACATCTTATGGTTTTGACCTTGTGATCACATTGATTCTCAACTTTTAAGATGAAATTCTTCAGAATCTCAGGGGTTTCATCCTTAGTTCTAAGGAAGAAGACCCAAGTGAATCTTGTAAAATCATCTGTGATCACCAGACAGTAAGAGGTCCTTCCTAAACTCATTACACTGGTGGGGCCAAAGAGATCCATATGTAACAAGTGTAGGGGAGTAGTGATGGAGTTCTTTTCCTTAGGCTTGTGAGATACTTTGTGTTGCTTCCCTTTCAGGCATGCCACACAATGATCATCACTAGTAAACTCTTTCTTTGGCATTCCAGTTACCAAGTCATGTTTAATTAATTTATTCATGTTCTTAAAGTTTACATGGCACATTCTTTTATGCCATAGGAAAGACTCATCACTATTTGCTTTAGATAGAAAGCATGAAACTTCTCCTGAGGGAGATGTTTCTTGCAAATCCATCTTGTACATGTTCCCTTTCCTGGGGGCTCTGAGCAGGATATGCTCATGAGGAATGACCACACCAGGTTTGAGAACAATGCACTCATGCTCAGTAAAGAGCATGTTATGACTCTGATCACAAAATTGGGATACACTCAGAAGATTGTACCCAAGCTCCTTAACAAAGTTTACCTTCTCAATGCTGAGCTTACCATTTGTGACCTTGCCCCTTCCAGAAATGTAACCACCTTCATCTCCTCCAAAAGCAACTGGTCCTCCATCAATCCTCTCAAAATTGTGGAGTAGAGACCTATTGCCAGTCATGTGCCTGGAACAGCCACTGTCAATTATCCAAACATTCCTGTTGGTCTTGAGCTGTTCCTGCACAGAGAAGATGATTAGTTACATTTGAAACCCAAGCCTTACTTGTCTTGGGCTCATTAACAGTAAAAGAAGGTAATGCAACAGTAATAGATCCTATGGTTGTACTATAGGGATCTTCAGCTGTTGTTGATGGAGAAACCTCAGTCATTTGGTCTTTCTTAGACTTCCACACCACCTTTGGAGTCTTGGACTTGACCTTCAAAACCTTAGAAGCTTTTAGAACTTCATAAGTTTTGATGACTGATCCTTCGGAAGAGTCTACAGTCACTGCAGCAGACTTTAGTGCTTCGGAAGAATTCCTTTCTTCCGAGACCAACTTTGCTTCCGAAGGTAATTTTCCACTTACCTCCTTCTTTGATTTGGAGCTTCCGAAGGAAACAGACTTTCCTTCCGAAGCTTGAGATTTCTTGAGACTCTTTGAAGTCTTTGTTTTAGTCATGTGGACAGTACTTTTAGGATTGTATGGGCAATCCTTAGCAATGTGAGAAGTACTTTCACACATGACACATAACATTATCTTCTTCAAAGAAGTCTCCCTTTGAGAACAAGACTGACTTTGGTCACATCCCCTCTCCATCTTCATCTTGGTAGATGCTGAGACAGTTCCCTTGGGCTGTGAACTGTTCTTGGAGTTTGATGGTCCAGGCTGTGCAGCAGTGGTACACAGCAAATCAGTCTTCTTCTTGGTACTGAGATGATTTGAACAAGAACCATGACTCTTAGCTAAGGAGTCTTGGTTGATGTCTTCAGTCCTTACTACTTTGAAACCTGCAGAGATAAAAACTTGTTTCTGCTTAGCATCAAAAGTAGCCTTGATTTCTTGAGCCTTCTTTGCCTTTCTTTTGCTCTTTCTGATCAAGTTCTTTCTTTTGGACTTGGTCATCCCAGTTGATTTCTTCTCCTCAGAAGGATAGTGGCCCTTGGGAGAATCCTCTTCTTCACTCTTCTCAGAGGAATTCTTCACTATCACTTCTTCATCATCCTCACTTACAGGATCTATGAGAGGAAGCTCATCTTCACAAGTTCCACACCTAGGAGATCTTACAGACAAGATTGTGTGTGGAGGAGCTATCTCATTTGATCCTAGTCCCTGTCTATTTTGATAACAAACTTTGTTGTGCAGGGATGAGGATATCATGTTCTTGAAGGTCTCTTCTTCAAGAACACTTTTCTCTGCCTTGGCTTTGCTGATCACAAGCTCAGCCTGGCACTCAGTTAACTTAGTGATGAGATCTTGGATCTGAGTTCTGAAATCTGTATGTTCATGTTTTAGTACTGAAATGGTTTTCTCCAAGTCTTCTATCTTTAACTTGTAATCATTTTCAGACTTTCTAAAATCAGATTTTAATATGTTTAATGACTCAAGATCAGATCTCATCTCTAGGTTATAGGACCTGTATCTATTTACTTTAGCAATGCATTCAGGGGAGCAAAGATGTTCCAATACCTTGGCTTCATCATGGTCAGCCATCAGTGCTTGGTTTGGAGAAGCATCCTCCACCTGAAAACTCCAGTCAAAGCCTCCTTCTTCAACAGCAACAGCAGCATGTTGCTTTGTCTTCTCAGCTTGAGGAGCTTTGTCAGCAAAGTTTGGTCTGGGTTGTGTTTGGCCCCCATTTGTTTTAGGTGCCTTACACTCCCTGGCAAAGTGACCCATAAGGTTACAGTTGTAACACTTAACTTTGCTTTTATCCAGCCCAAACTTGCTGCTGGTAGCATTGCTTGGAAATCTTCTTCCTGTCCTCTTGTAGAACTTCTTGGCTCTGTGAGTGAGGAGAGCCATCTGCTGAACTATCTCCATGTATTCCAGGTCATCTGGATGGATACAGTCCAGGTCTTCAAGAGTGAAGAGATAATTCCACAGCTTTCATCTGCAGACACAAAGGCTTGAGAAGAACTTGTCTCTTGGAATGGGCTTCCTTGAGTAAAGTTCTCCCTTGGTGTCTCCGGGAAGGTGATGAAAGGACCCTTTTGTGAGTTGTCAGGGTAGCATAAGAGATGATGCTGAGGTTCTATGCTGTCCCTTTCAACCACATGAAGGGCTGAACCCATTTGATTGTTGGAGTTGCCAGATGAACCTTGCATGTTCATCTCCATCTGGTATCCACTGAGAATCCCATACAACTCTGTAAGAGTAAGAGTCTTAAGGTTCTCAGTCCTCTTGATCACCACACAATAGTGTGTCCATTGCCTAGGAAGTGATGACATGAACTTCCTTACAATGTCCCTGTTCTCAAGAGGAACTCCTCCATCCACTAGGGTATCCACAATCTCAACATACCTGAAGTATTGTTGAGTCATGGTCTCACCTGCTTTGAAGGTGAAATTTTCAAACTGCTGCTTCAGAAGATCTTTCTTGTTCTCCTTGGCTTCAGAGGAGCCTTCATACATCAGCTTCAGTGCATCCCACAGCTGTTTGGCTGTCTTGCACTTCTTAAAGCCTCTGTATACAGAGTTTGGGAGAGCAGTCTGAAGAGCAGTCATGGCCTTCCTATCAATTTCTACTCTTTTTCTATCTTCATCTGAGTAGTTGGCCACATCTTTAGGAATCATACCAGCACCAGTAGCAGAGGGGGTGCTGGGTATGAAAGGTCCATTCTCAACAGATTCCCACATTCTTGAATCAAGAGACCTGATGAAGCCTTCCATCCTCATGCACCAGGTGTCAAAATCATCAAGAGTGATCAGTGGGGATTTGTTCATGGTTCCAGTCTCCATATCAGTCTTAGAGATGGCAGCCATTTGAAGAGTTTAGCTTTTGTGTGTTGTGAGGGATCTTAAGATGGTTAGATCTTATATCAAGAGCCTGGAATGCTCTGATACCAATTGCAGGACCGTTTAAGGGCTTAACCACAATTACAACACAACCACACAATGAGGAGAATAACTAATCTCTAATCAAACAGTGAACTGGGTAACCAAAGTGAAGCTAAGAACACAAGTAAGTAAGAGACAGAACAAGAGAGTTGGGTTTCAAGGAGGCAGTATATTGCTTTCTCAAGTTCTTTACAAGTGTTACAAAAGCATAAGAAAAGATACAAGAACTTGAAATACTTATACTACAACCTACAGCCGGCCATACTTTGAAGGCCAGCTGGATACAATTGACTAGACACTAACAAAATCAATTGTAGGATCAAAAGGCATATCTGCCTTTTGACCTTGTGACTATGACATGCCATAGCTCACATCCTTTTACAATACAAAAAGGATAAAGTACATAAAGTGGAAAGTTACAGACTCAAGACCTCAATGTACAGTTACCAAAAGCATGACCCTTTTCACCAACTCATGTAAGTTGGTGACTTTACAGAGATGCAGCGGAAAAGGTGCTTTATGGAACAGTACATCAGATAAAGCATGTGTACTAAAAGTCTTCGGAAGAAATCTGTCTTCATAGGATGAGGCTTCGGAAGACTTTGTCTCTGAAGCTTCGGAAGACTTCATGTTTGGCTTCGGAAGATATTGGTCTTGGCTTCGGAAGATTTTACACTTAGAGTATTTTCTAATGCTTTGTGTAAAACTTCCGAAGCATTCTTCACTTCAGTACTTAGTGCATGTTTGCTGAGACACTTAAGCTGTTTTGGGTTGCATCAGACTTCAGGAATCCTTACACTTTTTTTTTCTATTCGACTTGCTCACGTCGAAGGTCATGAATTGTTTCCCCGGGCACTTCATGGCACCTTCACACCCCCGCTTTGTTTTTTAGCCCAAGCTTCACGTCAGATGTCCTCTTCTAGGGATACTTTCAGTATCACTTCTTTGGTCTTAATTTCTCATGGTCGTCGCCCGCCACACTGTCATCTTTGCTGAAATGATAGGCATTATGTAGACTCTTTCCCAAACCTAGCATTGTATTCTTCCTGAGTGGTCCCTAATGATGATGATATGACTCAACGATTTCTCTCTTAATATCATGTGACATCTAGTGGGTTGGATTGGTTTGTGGATTCAGGTGTCACGGATCATATAACTTCCTCTACTGAATCGGTTTCAAATCCTACATCTACCAAAGGTATCGAAGTTGTCACCTTTGGTAATGGTTCTACCTAATTCTCATAAAGGTCATTTCACATGTCTTAAAAATCTTTAACTAAATGATATCTTGGTTGTGCCTCATCTCACCAAACAACTTTTGTCCGTTAGTAAACTAAACAAGGATAATTATGTCTATGTTATACTATCTTATTGTAATTTTTTTATTCAGCATTGATGAACCAAACAAGTTCTAGACCAAGGTTGTTGTGAGAACTATCTTTATTTTTACAATCGGATCACAAAGTGTTTTTTCTTTCTTTACGTGCCCAAACATCTTTTGAAGTTTGGTATTTGTATTTGGGGATAATAAATGAGCATTCACCCGTTAGATCTTGTTCACTATAATTTGTGGGGGCCTTCTCCGGATTTGTCTGTAGAATATCACGGGTATTATGTTGTGTTTGTGTATGATTACTCTTGCTTTTGTTGGCTCTACCCTCTAAATTTAATGGTTGACTTGTATAATAACTTGTATGTTTTTGTAAAACTCTTTCGAACTCAATTTTCTAAAAAGACTTAAAGGTTTTCAAAGTGAACGGGGCATGAAATTTGTTAACAATAATGTCTGATCTTTATTTAAGGAAAATGACACATTTTACCATTTATCGTGTTTGTATACGCTAACAAAATGGTTTGTTTGAACATATCACATCAAACTAAGGCTATAGACTATCTGGTTTGGAGGTCTTGAATAAAGAAGCTAGGATAAAATAGTAAGACGTCCATATGATTATCCTTGGTAAATTTTCTAATGATTAGACGTAACCAAGATATCATTTAGATGAATATCATTAAGAAGTGTGAAATGTTGGAATGTTAATAATCAAGAAATTAGAAAAGTCAAACTGCAGATTAATTGTATCAATTGGTAGTTAGTTAGTTATGTTGTTTGTAACCGTCAACTTTAAGGGTATAAATACCCGTCTGTATGTATGATATTATGTTGAAATATAGTGTGTGAAATTTGTGTGTTTCTCCCACTGTGTTCATCACCGGGTCACTACACTTTGTATGCATACCCACTGATCGATTGTTCATCATTGTGATTCCCTATTGCAAAATGATCCTGGGCAATAAATGGTATCAGAGCGTCGGCTACAAGGGATCAATCGAAAGCAGTCCAAACATGAAGATGCAGTCACAATCATCAAGAGAAAGAAACAGAGTATGAAGAAGATTTTAGAAAGGAGCGATCTAAACCCCATAATCAATTTAGGCAGAAGGCCATGGTGAAAAGAAAGAATAATTTGATGTTGGTAGAAGGGGAAACACATCAAATTCAAAAAGAATGATTAAAGGTGTCGATCACGATGAAAAGGAAGAAAACAGAGAGTTGCAAGATGGGGTTATAGTCAATTGTATCGTGGTGTTCAGTGCAATTGAAAGTTTCAATTAGAAGAGAAGATCGCAGAGACAAAGAATTCAAAATCAAGGATCAAAATTGTTGATCATAGGATCGAAAAATTGAATCCACCCAAGATTCACTTGTAACTGATTGACAAATTCGAAACCACATCGAATTGCTTTAAAAAATAATCAAAGGTTAATCATGGAAACGCTAACCCTGTTGGAATCCGATTCATATAGAAATTGGAAAGTCATGATAAATCAAGAAAGAGCCAATTTCAATTCGACAAAGACGACACTAACACCGCTTAATCTTGATCATTGGAACCGGAGAGTCAAAGTCAAGTTGCAAATCGGGATTTAAACGAAGAAGGAAGAAGATGGACTGGACATTCGGATGAACAACAACGAGTTTATAATTTCTTAATTAGGGGAGTGATTGTTGGAATGTTAATAATCAAGAAATTAGAAAAGTCAACTGCAGATTAATTGTATCAATTGGTAGTTAGTTAGTTATGGATAGTTATGTTGTTTGTAACCATCAACTTTAAGGGTATAAATACCCGTCTGTATGTACGATATTATGTATGAAATACAGTGTGTGAAATTTGTGTGTTTCTCCCACTGTGTTCATCACCGGGTCACCGCACTTTGTGTGCATACCCACTGATCGATTGTTCATCCTTGTGATTCCCTATTGCAAAATGATCCTGGGCAATATGAAATGACCTTTATCAGAAATAGGAAGGGTAGCACCATTATCAAAAGTGACAGTTTTGATATATTTGATAAACCGATTCAGTATAGGAAGTTATATGATCCATGACACCTGAATCCACAAACCAATGTAGCCCACTAGATGTTATGTGACTTTGAAAAAGAAATGCTTGAGCCAAACGTTCATCATTAGGGGCCACTTAGGAAGCATACGATGCTAGGTTTGGGAAAGAGATTGCATAATGCCTATTATTCCTGCTAAGTTGACAATGTGGCGAGCGGCGACCACGGGAACAAAACCAGAAGTGCGACCGAAAGTACCTAAACCAAGTATATGACAGCCTGCACAACCTATAGAAGAGGGCATCGGATGGGGAGTCTGTAGAAAAAGTAATCGGCGGTGTGTAGATGTCATACAGTGCCCAAAAAAACAACATGTGGCTTTCGTCCCAAGCAAGAAGATGAAAATATAAGGTGTCGGCCGAGAGGATCTTTGGCATTAGAAAATGTCTCAAAAAGGACCTAAGTGATCTGGTTGTCGAGACTCGATCAAAAACAAGTTAATTTATCGGTCTTAGCTACATTTATTGTGCAAGGGTAAGTAAGGTCGTCTCCACAGGGAATATGTGGAAAGTGTTTAATTAACGCGACTCGATTAACTAAAAAACTCAAACTTTATAATTAAAAATTGAAACTTTAAATGGATTAAAGAGCAAAAATGCATAAAGAAAGAAACTTTTAAACGAATTTGATTAAATAATAAGAAACAGTCACTTCCAGATCCTCAATTATGCAAGATCAACAATTTATGTATTCAAACTAGGGTTTGCCAAAACCTAATTCTAAAGACTTCAACTTTACAATTAACGTAATAACAAATTATCAAACTTTTAGGACTCCCTCATTCACAATGTTATTAATTCGCTCATATCAAGTTACTTCTCGATTTTAGTGAGTTCACGATGCAAGAAAACCGAAAACTGATAATTTCGACAAATAACCATTGTTGTTTGGACCGGATCGGACCGGCCGGTCCGACCGGTTCGGTGGTTGGTCCGGTCCGGTCGGGGGTGGTTCGTTTTTGAGCAATTGAACCGGCCGGTTCGTCCCGAGTTGCTGGTCGGACCGGGAAAACCGGGCCGGTTCGGACCGGATTTGGTTTTTTTTTTTTTTTTGGTTTTTTGTTTTAATGGGTAAAAACGGGGTGTTAAACCATAAATTAAGAGCAAAAAAAAAAAAAAAACCGGCTTCACGCGGACCCGGTTTATTTCGAACGGCATTCGTGTCCGCATGTCGTGCGTGGGCGACCCAAAATTTTCCAGCCAGAAACCCGTTTTTGCACCCCCCCCCCCTGCGCGCGGGTAGGTCATGGTGTAAAAGGTATCATAAAGACATTCAATACCTTTCACCTTGTTATCAAATATAAACCCATAATGTTTATTTGTCACACCAATGTGGGACAAGGTGTTAGAGTCTTAGAAGACTCCCTTTACACCCTTATTTCCAACATATATTTAATTACATATATAAATATAATTAAAATATAGTTAAATCCGGTCCAACCGGTCCGACCACCAACACCAGTAAGGCGTCCGGTTCGACGTCCGATCCGGTTCTGAAAACATTGCAAATAACTTTGTTTATAAACGAATCTTTTAACGTAATCAAAAGTTAAACTTACATTCAAAAGCACTTGTCTAACAAAACCCTAATTGAACACATAAAAATTCTTACTTTAACATAATCGATTCTCCTGAAAGCAATCACAAATGAACTAGCCACTCATGGTCTTCATTGAATCTCCATTTTTACTTTGATGATGATCACAAGCAAAGATGATTCTTATGTGTATTAGGAAGCTTGCAACCACCAAGAAGCCTCTCAAAACCAGTTGAAATCGTCTGGAAAAAGTTTTTTCTTCGAATTGAAGTTGTTTTTCTTTAAATATCTTGAATGTCCTCAAAATAGGAGGTTGTTGAGAGACCGGCGTATGATACGCCGACCCTGGGCGTATCATACGCCCACCCCTGATCTCAGACGCTCAACTTTCTGTAATTTTTGTCAAATACGCCCACAAATACATCGCCAATAC
Organism: Flaveria ramosissima; assembly: GCA_025215565.1. Classification (NCBI taxonomy): domain Eukaryota; kingdom Viridiplantae; phylum Streptophyta; class Magnoliopsida; order Asterales; family Asteraceae; genus Flaveria; species Flaveria ramosissima. The sequence goes on along the minus strand of CM046033.1, from coordinate 8,690,566 downwards.
GCTGACCCGCGTACGATACGCCCATACCCGGTGTATCATACGCTAGTTTAGGGTTTCTGGGTCATTTTTGTAACTTTCTTTAATTACAACTTCAACCCTTGTACTTCCTTCTATTGCTTCTTTTCATCCAGAATACGCATCCTTTAGCTTCAAATTCCTATAAACTAAAACACACACAACTTAACCTATTCCATGATAATCAAAATATAATTTCATGTTATTAGGCTAATTAAACATTGGATTATTAATGCATGATCACTGAGGCCACAAAGGAACCAACGAATTTGGTCGGGTTTGTCCACTAGATTACCAATAGTCAATAATTGATCACATAAGCCTTTGAAATAACAACCAAAATCAGCCATATGTTTTGTGGCATAGATGGCTTGACGAATTTAATCGCAAAGATTATGGACCCGTTCAATGGACGAATTACCATATGTTGTTTCCTAAGCTACCTAGATTTCTCTAGCCGTTGATAAACCAACGATCATTGTAACGGCCTCTTCAGATAAGATGCGTGAAGGATGATAATGGTGTATTGATACACAACGATCCAAACAACAAACACGATATTCTCAATTATGTTAACACTTTGATTGATGGTAGCAAGAGGAATAATAGAAATATCAATATGAAGGAGGGTGGCTTGGTAAGATAGGAGAAACAATTGATTCTTCTATAACAAGTAGTTAGATGATAGTTTTATTCTGAGCATATGAATGATAATGTTAAGGGGAATGATGCCATCGTTTGAGGATAAAGAGGAGGCTGCCATGGAGAACGATGAAGAAGAAATGAAAATGAGATAATCAGGTTGGAGAAGTATGGGAGGACTCAACCTTTGGTTAATATCATATAATCTATACTATTATATAAAGCATTTATGAGGATGCAATTGTAATTTTGTTTAAAGTTTAAGATACCTAATACAACTTTTAAAGCGTAATGTATAAGTATTCTATGCAATAGTTTCTAATTTTCCCTTATTTGATAAACTTCTTATAATTAATACATTATTTAATACACATTATATTATTTAACATATAGAAAAAAAATAATGATTAGTGAAGTTGTAGGTTTTTCAATATTACTACAATGATTTTCTTTTTCTTTAAAGTAATAATTTTTTATATCTATACTATTATATAAATCATTTAGGGAGGACACAAATGTAATTTTATTTAAAGTTTAAGATACCTAATATAATTTTTTAAAGCATAACGTATAAGTGTTCTATACAATAGTTTCTAATTTTCTCATATTTAATGAACTTCTTATAATTAATATACTATTTGATACAAATGAGATTATTTAACAAATAGAAAAAAATAATGATTAATGAAGTTGTAGGTTTTTCAATATTACTATAATCATTTTCTTTTTTTTCAATGTAATAATTTTTAAATAAAACAAATTGACTGACTACTTATTTTGTTTTTGCTTTTTTATGAATTTTACACTTAAACATTATACTTATGTCAAATTTACACGTCATTTCTTAACTTTAATAAAGTTTAATTGTCTTTTCTTCTAATCACTTTACAATACAGTCTGTTATCTTTATAAAGATACAATTTATGCATTCTCTAATTTTTTCAGGTTTGAGGAATCATTTTTATAGTATTTTTTATTATTCTTTTTTAACAGCATATCATGCGTGATTTTTTATCAAATGCTTAATGCTAATGTAATGAATCTATAGATTTAAGTCTTTCAACTTATATCACCCTTACCATATAGCAGGGATCACAACCGCTTATTAAATACTATGTTTACTGACTCATTCTATACAAACAAATTACAATTATTATGATTTATTGTGGTCCATTCATGTACCTATGTTTATTATAGTGAGTTATTATGGACCATCCATGTACATTATCCTTGTAGTTTCTATATATTTGTATCTTGTTTTTAAAGAATGATTCAATGAACATATTATTTAATATCATAGTGGAATATAACGATTAATGATTCTATAAAAAATATTATGTGGTTGGTAACGGTGTCACGTGACATTATTAAGAAAAATTTTGGCATTTTTGTATCCGAAAATCGAATGACACCTTGTGTTTTCAAACTATGACATCTATGAAAACGTTGACTATCACAATGTGGAATCATTTGTACCCTTGATCAACTAGTAAGTCACTATAGTTTCATGCTGATGATCATCAGGTCTTGTGATTGAACTTGTGCCATCGTATATTTCCTATAGTTCTTTCTTTATTGGATAGATATACCTTGCTAATTCAATTCAACCCATTTATTTAAAAATGACATGCGATCATTATATCATCATGTTAATATATATATAATTCTTATAAAATTATTTTAATGACTTAATTTCATGAATATCATATCCTATATTTGTATATTGTATGATCTAAACTTTCCACTCTTGAATATAAAGAAATCACATTACAATTAAAATGTTTGTCGGGACTATTATGACTTAACTAAGTGTATGTTATCTATTTACGACTCAATTCTAGATATTGAAAGTAGACAAACTCATTATGAGGTTAATCGACGAAAAATATCGTAGAGTAAATGAATGTACAATTTACTGTTAAAACAGGAGCTTTTATCATAAAAATTAAAATAACATACATGTGGTATGATTTTTAAAATTTATTTTATCGTATTCATACTAAAAGATAAAATGGTTAACGTGATGAAAGTTTTTTAACAGCTTTTTGTAAGTATATAATATTTTGTTTGTCTTAAAGGTTAAATTAGTTTTTGAGAAGATGAGATAATGAGATATAAAATAGACTTGTCCCATCACAATGGTCACCCTTTTGCTTTCAAAAGTTTATATGATGTTACTTTTACGTATACGTTTAAGTTATTATATCTCATTAACTTTATAATAGCTTTAGTTTTAATTGGAAGTTAGTTTTAAACTTTATTCTTTTTACATTTCATTTTAATATGAGACGTTATTCTTTGTTTAGAGTATCGAGTTATATAATTTAGTTAAAATGAAATGAAATGTATCACTATAACAAAATACATATTAATAACTCATTTTAATATGAGACGTTATTGTTTGTTTCAAACGATGTATTTTTTGTATATTTACATAATTTTACTTTATGTTTTATCAAATAATAAATTCTAAACTGTATTTTTCTGCCTAAAGTAACTAACGAATGTATCACTATAACAAAATACATAATCTTTAAAAGATTTATTTTAAGTTGTTAAAATTAATAAACTTATAGAATACTTGTAAATGCTTAAAATCTTTTATACAATAAAACCTACAAGTAAATAAGTGTATATATTAATAATAATAAAACATGTATCATGTAGGAGAAATTAATAAAGTAAATAACGAGATTAAGATAATGAATTAATATTTGAAAAGAATGAAGCAAGATTCTTGGAATCATGAGGCCGACAAGAATTCATCCAGTTACAAAGTCGTTGTTTTCTATGTGGGTGCGATCGAGAGAACTTAATTTAGTTGGTTTGGAAGGTAGTTAAGTAAGTTATAGTGCTAATTTTTTTTATTTTAAACGCTCAAAGTCACATACTCATTACTAATCTAATTCTAAAATTGTATCAATTTATGTATAATAAAACTTGAATCCTTACCATCACCAATCTAATCCTAAAATTGTATCAATTTATGTATAATAAGACTTGAACCGTTACCATTCGAGATAGATATTGTTTTACCAACACATATGTTTCATTAGAAAACAAATCCTTTTGCTTGTAGGGGTAGATCTAGCATAAATTTTGTGGTTAGAAACAAGAGATTTATTAGGTTACTTTTCAATAAAGAAGGGAAAAAACTTCAATAAAAGGTATTTAAGTTATTTAGGTTATTTTGTTTATTATTTTATATTTTCACAAAAAAAAAAGTTGAGTAAATTTAAAACATAAAATAATACACAAATAAATATTTAAATGGCAGGGTCGATAAATTAAAAGGTATTTAAGTAAATTTTTTCTAACAAAGATCTGAACTTTTTAAAGAGGGAGTTTACCCTATATATGAAAATGATTCAAATAAAAAAAGTAATAAATATAAAAGTGTAAAAAAGGAATCTCAATAATCAAATTTTAATCAATTGCGGAGACCAAATTGTAAATAATATTGTTACTGATAACAGTCTCAGTCTAACTTTCGATTTTGTTATTGATCTCAACTAACAGTTTGACCAGTACTAATCCCAACTTTCGATTTTGTTACTGATAACAACCAGTCTTAGTCTAACTTTTTGTTAACTACGTTAGTTTTTTATGACGTATTATCTTGTGTGGCTCATGACGTGATTTATAACATAGAAATAGTTTGACAATATAAATATATTACTCAATTCTTTTTATAAAATATCATTTTTAAAGTTATTCAACGTAACGCTTTTGTCGCTTGCGCAGTAGTTGGATAAAGAGACGCAAAAATTGAATGATATATTTATATTTTTTATTTTCGCTATGTAATACGTCATGTCACATACCACGTCATGAGTAACGTCACGTGTCATTTCATAAAAAACTAATGGAGTAAACGAACAGTTAGCCTGAGACTGTTATTAGTAATAGTTGGGATTAATATTGGGTAATAATCAATAGTTTGAATTATTAAAATCCAATTTTCTTAAATTATAATCTAAAGTTGAGGAAGAAAGTAATAAAGCGGTTTGTGGTTTAGTGAAATTGGTTCCTTAATCGTTGCAACTTATCATGATTATCATAATAAAACAATTATGTTAAAAGGAAGAATCAAGATGATAGATGCTTTTGAAAAGCCAAGATTATAACTACTAAAAATTATTATTTAATTGATAGACTAGTGGTAAGAATTCAAGCCTATTTAATAACCAACCAGAATTAAACCTGGCTAGGAGTAGTTTAATGGCCCCAAAATTCAAGGATTGTTGTTCAGAAGAAAATGCTAATGAAAACCACATACATTCGCCTTAGTCAATCATCTTATAAAAAATATAATCAATACCAAAATAATGATTATAATCGTAATTAATATCAACTTAACAAAATAAATCTCAACATAAATAAATAAAGTCATTTTGTGTCTTGGGAAGTACTACAAAGTCGATTAGTATAGGAGGGACACTCGTGGTAGTGAGGGCGGTTAGGGCGGGTATGCCACCGCAAGTCCCTCGGCTAGGGTGGGCGAGTTGGGTTGAGGGTTCATGAACCCGTGCTTGGAGCTGCTGAGGTGACTATTGGGAATGGCTATATAACCGTTGAAAATTATTGTTGGCATCATTTGAAGTAATAAAAGTAATAACTGTGTTAACAACACTATAAACAAACAGATTTTTCACTCTTTTTACACACAAAAATGTCTAAACTTTCTTTTCTGCTATTTGTACTATATTTTTACTGAAATAGATCCTTAAAAAAATTCAACTTAAAAAAGTCAAAAACCAAGAAAACCAAAAACCAACTACAGCCGTTAGGACCGTTTTCGTACGAAGTACTAACAAATTCTGCGTGAGACCAGATCAAATAGCGCGAAATTCTATTTGATTGGCGATCCAATCAATGAGAACGACAACCTGATCGATCTAATGATGAAACAAACGTCAAGAATTGATTAGAAATCGATCAGGAACGAACTTTGAAGTTGGATATGCTGTTTAGGACGCTCTGGACGGCTAGGGTTTATAGTTTTTCGAAATCCCTGTTTTTTCCATGAATTATGTGGTATTTATAGGTTTGTAGTGTTCATTCGTACGACTGAACCATTGGCATGTTTCAGTCGTGCAACTAACTCATGCGATTGATTCATACGCACGACTGAAGGTTCAGTAGTGCGACTGAGTCAATCTTATGTCTCAGTCATACGACTGATCCAGTCTCCTGGTTCAGTCGTGCGACTGGTCTATAAGTATGATTCATTTATGCGTATGACCCATAAGTATGGTTCATTAGCATGAATAACCACCAATAATATGAAATATTTAAAGATAAATAAACATCAAGAACATATCATATTTCATTAAGTAGTTACATTACACATATGTAAGAAATGAAAGACTTTTACATTAAGACCATAAACTAGGAACATGATGTATCAACACAGCTAACCGTATCAACATTCACAATACTACCCGCAACCTCCACCCGTGCAATGCATACCTACTGAAATCACATCGAGTCAGTCCACACTTGAAGCACCCGAAAATACATCTTTTGGCTCTCATACATATCGTGACCCTAACCCTCAACACTAAAACCAACCATATGGTAACCCAACCCGTTTCAGTCCCGACTTGGATGAAGGAGAATATTATTAAGAAACACCAACTTAAGAAGATGAATATAATGAGAAGAACGATGAGTATAGGATTCGTCCCCGGGTTCATCACACGAACTATTTGTGGAGTTCATCTTTTAAAAAACTACAAGCTCAATTGATTTTAAGTAATATATGTAACACATAAAAAACGCACCTCGCGCTGGTGCGGCTGTGCCCAAAAGTGGGCCTGCTCCTACGTGTAGGCCTGGCAAAACCAACCAGCCCATCTAACTTCGGGTCCGTCTTAATAACATTGTGAATTATACTGGGCATCGCTAATATGTTCAACTGGTTGTTCTGGGCTGGAACTAAAACAAACTTAATTTAGTAACGGGTCAAAATAGGTTGGGTCGTAAGAGTCTGAGTCTGAGAGATGGTTTAAATGGACCGTAGCCTTTTGTTATATTTCCGTTTATTTATCAGACATTTCAATAATATGAATTATTGAAAATGTTATGTTTTGAATCAGTTACTAGTACGTATATATAAACAGTGTGATGCTAATGATAATATAACTTAATTACTTTTTAAACGGACCCATTCTGACCCGAACCCATAAGAGTTGACACAACCAAGTTGCAAAATCTGGCGCAATCTGGTGTGACTCAGTAGGTTGCCGGTTCAACCAGAACCGTAAAAAGCCGACCGGTTCACAAGAGGGTGGTCAAAGCATGCGAGCCCAACCAGCCAAGGCCCCACTTCTAAAAACGTGGCTAAAAATTATAACAAAGTATGATGTACCACACAATTCACCATCAGGGAAACAAACCACCAACAGACAACATTTCAATAATTTCAGTATTAAACATCTTAATCCATTTTAAGTGGCACATATTCACCAGATCTATGCACATTTTGAAGCCCTGGTTTAGTCTTAAAAAACTGTAAACAAACTATTTACCGTAACGTAGACAATTAGTTCATCGATAAAGAATTAGAAAAAACTATAGATCGAATGTCATGCCACATCAATGTCGACCACATCAAGCCAATCATTAGATTGTTTTGTTACAGAGTTATGAACACTTACTTGTGCCAATGAATCACTATCCTTTCCTGAATCAGTGGAGCTTCGATTAAATTGTACCCGCGTATCTTTTGTTGAAGAATCAGAAGTGTGTGCTGCTTTCTTGTAATGTATAGGGATGTTCCCATCATCATCATCATCCTCAAGATCACTAAATGAAACATCCTCATTATGCTCTACAGGAATTGCAACCCTGTTAGTAAATATTTCCGAGCTTTCTTCCTTTAACCAGTCATCTTCATCTTTTCCTTCATGCGGCTCCTCTTGTATCACAGATTTATCTACAATCTGAATATCTTCTTCACTCTTGATGGGGAGTTTTACAGTCTCGATTGCAGATACCTCAAGCGGGAAAGATTTTGACTTAGAATCAGACATGTTTCCAGAATAAGAACGGTTCTTCAACTCATGTGTTAGCAAGGATCTAGCTTTTACAATCTGCGTAAAAAAATGACATGCCGAGGTTTGAGATGATATAATCACTCGTAAACTAAAGAACTTAGAAAATGGCAAGTCTATTCTTTTCTGAAACTTTCTTTACAGCAAGGATCTCAGTTAAGCTAAGATGTAGGAAATCATTGTTTCGCTCCAGGCTATTCTAAAGCCAACATTAGCAAGGTGAACACGATTAGAGTACAGTTATTCTACTACCCACACTAGAAGTGCATCACATATAAGGTCAAATAAAACTGATAAAGAAGTTAGAACACAAACCATACAAAACACAACCACTTGTGTAAACAGTAATCGACATGGGAAGTCAGCATTGCTCCAAGAAGACTAACCTGGGGCGTTGAAAGAAGTCCAGCAGCACGACGTTCAAGTTTCGGATGCAAAAGTACAAAATATATCTTCCAGAATGAACTCTCACTCATATAACCTGGGCACAGCTCAATCCTTAGAGCCCTCAACCTTGGTGCCAAACATTCAACAGCCAAAGCATGCTCTTGTTGGGCATCAGAGAGATCAAATTCTGGAGTAAAAGAAAAAACAAACATAACCCAATTATCAAATCCACATTTGATATGATACTCGCTTCGAAGAAATCACTAGTTTGCAAGCAGAAATATTCGAAGGCATGATTCTGCAGTTCACATCTACATCATAGATTGAAAAATCTTGCATGTTTTCTAGAAATTAGGTAGTTCATTTGTGTGTTTTACAATTACATATCCATACTAGCATCACCGATCACCAAGTAAACAATCTCTGTTCATAAACTCTGTTGTCAAAAGCCCACAAGGTGCACGCCTAGGCCCTCAGGCACAGCTCGGCGCAGCCTTATCCTACCTTCAAAAGCCCGTTTTCAAGCGCTCAGGCGCGTTTTCAGGTCCAAGTTCCGGCCAAAAATCATCTGAACAGGTTCCAAACAAATACACTAGCCCTAAACAAGCCTTAAGTAAACCTAAAACACCTAAACTAACCCAAAACAATCCTACAATATATCAAAGTCCCTAAATATTGTATTATTATGCTATCGTCTCACCTTTTAAGCACTTTGCGCCTTCGATAACTATGTTTCTAGAATACATCCAATTGAACATCAAATAGTACAATGTCGAATGAATAATAAGAATTCAAATCATAAGTTGTTTTATTTTACCTTCATCATCGTCTTCATCCTCAGGTAAAGGAAACTCCAACCAAGTTTCAGGATGCATAACAATATCACTAACAAAATCCACAACTTCATCCGTAACACCAACACCACCATCACAATCACCATCAGTCGAATCACAATCATCATCCTCCGATTCCATCTGAAGAAACTCCGAAGCCAATTTCGTGATCCCCAACACATCAACGTTGTTCGACAGCTTCGTAATTCCACTTCGAAACCTCCCTCCAATCTCCGCAAAGTCTCTACGTATTCCATCCATCGCCTCCGCATCAAACGACTTCAATCGCTCATTATGTCGTCTAGATGAAATCGAAGGGGCGATTAACGACGCAACGCCCCAAAATTGATGACTTAGGGTTTCACTGATCTCCGATAGGTCTTCTTTCACGCCTCTTGTCGAAGATTGAGGCGAGTTAACGTCGTTAATATGCTGATTATCGTTTTGATTAGTGGAAACGTTTGTGTTGTTGTTGTTGATACGGTGATGGTTGTTGTCGTCTTCTTCAACGTCGTTGTAGTTGTTTGGTTTGAGGGTGTTGGTGATGGATCGATTGAACCATGACATTGTATCACCGCCGATTGACGGTGGAGATTGACGGTGGCGGTGGTGATCGGAGATGTAGTTCGCCGGAAAATGGAGTTGCTTGTGGAGGAGATAACAGATGCTGTAACACGAAATCTAATGCTTTTTCAGAGATGGTGGTGGTACAATGGAGAATGTAAGATAAACTTGAGCTAGAAGAAAGATTACATATGTGTAAAAGATGATTGAAATGATTTTTATGTATGTTTATTTATGTGAGTTTGGTATGAAAGTTTATTTAATATGATTTTGTGTGTTATGCTCTACCGATATCAAATCATGCACAAGTACATGATTTTATTTGCACGAATACATGCTTTTTATGTGCTCGGTAACGGTCGGGGAAGTATTTGACTTTATGTCGAGTTTATTGTTTTAGACGATTGATGAAATTCGATCAGAACACGTAAGCGATGATTTTCCTCTTGGATATGACCCTTGCACGGCCCCTTAGGTTGGCACGTTACCTTTTGTGATGATTTGGTTCCGATTGGCACTTTAAACCGACATGACCTGTCATTTTTTATTTGTCTAGCAACCCTTAGGCATACATCAAGTCATTTCTATAAAAACTTGGTACAATGATTTCGCGCAATCAACTTGACTTTTAGGCATGGGCCTCCTTAGTAGATTAATTGTTATGTGATTACCATTAAGAATAGAGAAAAGTAAAATTAAACATTAAAATCGTCCAAAAGGCTTGAACCGGTCTAGTATCGTTTTGTTTTGCACCCATTTTGATAAACCTCGTGCAACATCCTTAACCCACAAAGAGTAGCTTTCCATTCCTACAATGGGAAATTCTCAATTCACACGATGAATAAAAGATTGTCGAAGTACATGATTTTTTGCTCTAGATAATTATGGTTTAGATTAAAAGTTTATCACCTATATCGTTCCATAATTAGCAAACTTATATGTACTTAATTCAATAATTATAATGGGAAATTCTCAATTCACACGATGAATAAAGTATTACCTAACTTGCATAATTTTTAATTCTTCCAAAATAAGTAGACATTATATATAACTTAAAAACCAAGGTCGGTGGCTAATGGGATTGTGCCACCCGACCTTGGTCTTAATATATGTTCATTCTGTTTTGTAGTAATTTAAAAAAGTTGACTTGTCGTGCTTGGTAAGAGCCAATGATTTCAAACAAGTGGTCGGAGGTTCAATCCCTTCCAATGACTTTTTTAATGATGTTGTGTTTTTTCATCTCCCAACTTTCAAGACACAATTCGTTCATTCATTCATATATTATTTTGCACTCAAAGGATAATTTGACAATTGTAATGTTATTACTACCTTCTTTTTTTGCAACCGGATAACTCTCACCATTCAATTTTTGGATTTTACATTTTGAACCGCTTCAATTTATAAATTTTTATGAAATGTCACTTTGACTTTTTAAAAGTTCAGCTTAAGAGGCTAATTTCTTACGTTCTTATATTCATGTACGTGTCGGTATATATTCGATTTCATCCAAGTTCTAACATAATTTTGTTTTGGAAACGATGGTTAGATAAAAAATTTGAATCTGTCTACGTTTCGATGTATATTTTTTTTGGAAAAGGTCGGTTAAAATGTAATACGTTTCATTCGACGATAAAAATTCAAGTTACTCTACGTTTCAGCAGCACTGAGTTTACTTTAAAAACGAGTCAGGGCGATTATAGTCTATATTTTTATCATGCTTATGTTTCAAAAAAAAGGTTTGCGGTCGTGTCAAATATTACATTTTCACTCGATAGTATAAGTTCAAATTAATTTACGTCTTGACGTAAATTTAGTTCGTAAACGAGCCAACTCGATTGTAGTCTATATTTTATCATGACGCGTAAGATACCGCCGCAAAACCGCGGCGGGTTAAAAAGCTAGTTATAAGTATTTAGTTGTTAAGCCTTTTTGTGAGTTGACTACTTTGTGCGCATGAACTCATGAAGTATATTTATTAATTGAAACGGGCCAAAACAAAAAAAAATCGCTAGTGGGCTGGCCAGTAGAATAAAAATGGGCTCAAACCAAGTGTTAAGAGGCCTCCTAGATTTAATGATTAAAGTCCAATAAGTTTTTATGCATTTTCACGTAACAAAGTTTTTTTTAATGGCGAATTGGATTATTAACAGACCACTGACTCATCTGATCATCTACATTCTTCGAGTACATGAAGAAGTAATGGAGTATTTATAGTCTTTTAACTCCTAGGTATTTGTTTTGATTTATTGCATTGTTTTTAGTTTTATAAAAGAATTGTATCAAAACTTGTGGTACTCTTCCTACTTGATTTTTTTGAGAGTTTGGGCTTTCGGATATGACCTACCAATTTGATGCTTTGTTCATTGCAACATAATACCTTCAGAAAAAAACTTACTGAGTATGGCCCAAGTATTCAAGACCATGTCTTACCATTGTCATTAACCTTGTAATCACCAATGGGTTTCGCTAAGCTCTTTTTGATGGCGCTACCAAAATTTTGTAATGATGGCTTTGATTATAACCACCATTAGTTATAACTACCAATAGTAGTATTATTTCACGAAGAGTTGTAACGTTTCGTCACAATCATTGTAATTGTTCAACCCATATATATAAGGGGAGAGATCAAATGAAAACCATGTTATAAATGAAAACCGTGAAAACCACCACTTCCCATCACATAATTTATAATTGATTCGACCTTTTATTGTTTAAAGTATATTTAAGTAAAATTAACTTTATTTTCTGAATTCATTATATATTATTTAGTTTAAACTCCAAAGAATGACAATGATGACGAAACGACTTACGTATATGTAACTGTATGAGTTATATGTACGTAACTTTTAAATTGTACATTGTTAACATGTACTTACATATATGTCACCCTTGGTTTTTATGGTTTTCATTTATATATGGGTTTTCATAGAACCCACCCTATATATATATATATATATATATATATATATATATATATATATATATATATATATATATATATATATATATATATATATATATATATATATATATATAAATATATATATATACATATATATATATACATACATATATATATACATACATATATATATATATATATATATATATATATATATATATATATATATACATATACATATACATATATATATATACATATATGTGTGTATATATATATATATATATATATGTATATATATATGTATATATATATATGTCTATGTATATGTGTATGTATATATATATATATATATCTATATCTCTATATCTATATCTATATATATCTATCTCTCTATATATATATCTATGTATATGTCTATATATATATATGTATATGTATATATATATGTATATCTCTCTATCTATATATATATATATATATATATATCTATATATATATGTATATGTATATATATATATATATATATATATATATATATATAGTTAGAAAAATCGGTGCTAGGTGGCGATTAATCGGCGAGGAATCGGGAATCGGAGGGGAACCGTGGCGATTTCATGTAATCGGAGCCAATTATCGGTAGTGATAAAAACCCTGATGATGAAGAGAGGGTATCAAATGATTCTCCTAACCCTATTCAGCAGCATGTTCACAGTCCCAAGGTTGAGAGTGAGGTAGGTTTCCAACAGCCTCTTGACCTAGGTGAAGGTACTGGCATGGCTGAATAAGTGGTTGGGGGAAATGACATCAAAATAACTTCTGAGGGGTCAAATTCTCAGCTTGCTTCCACTAGTTTAAGAAGATCCACTAGAACAGTTAACCCTCCTTGGAATCTCCAAGACTTTATTATTGAGGGAAAAGTAAAATATAGGTTAGAACGAGTGGTAAATTACTCTAATTTGGGTACTAAAAATATTTGTTTTACGTCATCTCTAAACAGAAGTTTTGAACCTAGAAAATATAAAGAGGCTACAACTGACCCGAACTGGGTAAATGTAATGAATGATGAAATGGTTGCTTTAAGTAGAAACAATACTTGGGATCTTGTAGACCTTCCCTCTAATCGAAAACCCATAGGGTGTAAATGGGTCTATAAGATAAAGTATAAGTCTATGGGTGAGATAGAAAGGTATAAGGCTAGGTTAGTTGCAAAGGGCTGCAAGATCGGTTTTGGTCACTCAACACAAGTGTTTTCTCTTAAACTCACTAAGTCACACTCGAATAATGAAGCAGCATCCCTTGAAAGTTGATAATAATATACTAAGTAAACAAGGCACACGAAATAATTTTCAAGATACTTGTATATATTACTTCTCAACTCAAAGATTACAAGATTCTTACTTGCTTACAAATGAGCTTACAATGAGAGCTATATATACTAATATCTACAGTCGGTTATACTTAGATTACCAGCTGGGAAATTACTACTAAACAAATACTACATTACTAGTAGTAAGGTATCTAAGATAAAATACTATCCTAGATAAGGTAGTCATGACATGTTAATGACTTACCTTTTTGTTACCAACTAAAGTTAGTAACTGTACTAATTGATAAACGATGAACAGTGAATAAAGTATGGTCAACTACATGAGCGTGGGAAAACGCCATGCAGTATCTCAGAGGTTGCAGTGGCTTGTCAGAAGGACCATACTAATATCCACTGGTTCATAGTAGATTCTTCCGAAGCCACTTATACTTCGGAAGAGTCTACTTCTTTCGAGACTTCTGCTGATCTTCAAGTCTTTATACTTTGGAAGTTGTTTGCCTTGAAGTCTTCTAAGTGTTTGTCTTTAGAAGTTGGTTTTACTTTGTCTTCAGAAGACAGAGTTCTCTCTTCAGAAGTTCTTCTTTATCAGTTGTACCAAAAATTATTCCAAGTGTTGTTTTGGTTGCACCAGCCTTATATATCCCAACAAGGGCTATAACCAACAAGATGGTATAGATTTTGATGAAACTTTTTCCCCGGTGGTTAAGATGGTTACGGTTAGAATTGTTGTTTGTCTTGTTGTTCAGTTTGATTGGCCCCTTTATCAACTTGATGTGAATAATGTCTTTTTATATGGCAATTTGAATGTGGATGTGTATATGACTTTATGTAACACCCGGATATTTATTATTTTGAAGCCGATGAAGGAAGAAAAGAAATAAAGTCTAAAGTCGAGGGACCAAACTCGCCAACGAAAGAAAGTCGGGTGAGTGAGAGTATATAAGGGAGAGGGCAGCCCTTACCCTCTCCCCCACCCTCACATTTTCAGCTATCAAAGAGAGGAGAAGAGAGAAAGGAAGAAAAAAGGAAGAAAGGGTCGGTTCGGGTGGTTCGAGTGGCCAAAATCATCGTGCAGCACGCCAAATCGAAGCCCTTGTCGTTGTGCTCGTTTGTGTGAGTTCTAGGACCCCTCTTTTACTTGTTTTCAACCGATTTTAGGGCTGGAAAGCATCAAAAACTTGTTTTTGTATGTGTATGTGTTTGACCCATTTGGGTGTGTTGTGTGTGATGTGTTTAGAGTATGTTTCCGGGCTTGTGTGTGCTTGTATGGTGTTGTGGTATGCATTCCTAAGGTCTAAGATGGTTGATTTAGGCTTAAATGGGTTTAGATGAGCTTGGAGCCCGAAAATGGCAGATTGGGTTCGGGATGAACTCCATTCTGCATCAACTAGGGCTATGCGACCGAATGAAGGCCATACGGACGATTGAGAGGCGATTGAGGTTCATTCGCACGATTGGGATTCATTCGCACGATTGAGGGTTCAATCATACGACTAAGTGTTCATTCGCACGACTGGGAGTCCAGTCGCATGGGGAGTCATACGACTGAGAGTCTAGTCGCATAGGTGTTTAGTCGCATGAGTCCATTCGCATGAGGATAGTCGCATAGGTGCTCATTCGCATTAGTTCCCTCCGCATGAGGTCCATACGCACGATTGGGTGTTCATTCGCATAGATGATCATCCGCATGAGTCCAATCGCATGACGTTCAGTCGCATGGAGGCCATGAGACTGAAGGATGTCCATACGCATGAATAGAGCTGTTGCACCCGAAGGAAAATGTAGTTCGACTTCTGACTTTCGGGGGAAAGTGCAGATGTAAGTTTTGATGTGAAGGTTCCCGTAAGAGCATGTAAGAGGATTATATGACCTTAGAAAGTATGTTGGGCATGGTGATGATGATGTTGCATGTTTATGCATGTTATGTATGTATGATGTTGCCCTGTAGGATGATGATGTCCGTGTATGATATGTTCCTTATTATGATGTAAGTTTATCTTTCCTGTGGCTTTATGTGTTATGATAACGAATGAAATGAAGTATTATGTAACGTAAAGTGGAAAGAAATGAAAAGTCTTGCATGTATCGGATAACGGGTCCTTCTTTGTGATCGACCATTTATGTAGAACCTCTACCGCTTACCTCTAGTACTGCGGCATACGCTCAACTGTTCAATTATTGACTTCGGCCCAGTAGCTAAATTGTTCGGGGTGTAGCATATGGTATTGGTACGGATGATATCCGATTGGCAAGTAAAGTTATATTGAACGAATGAATGGATGAATGAAGGAGATAATAAAGATACATATGATGTGTGATCATGCAAAAGTAACGAACGGTTTTATATGAAAGAAAAGTATATTTTATTATAAAACTAGAACTCACTCAGCAACGCTGACTTTTTATATGTTTTCCAGTTGGCAGGTAATGATTGCTGAGGATGGCACTGCAAGGCTACTTGGCTCTTTTGGGATGGCATCCCTTTATAATGCTTTTGTGATGTAATGCAAACATGTATTTTGTAATCGGATAATGATGTATTATTTGTCAAAAGTGTTTATAATGAAATGAGATGTCATTTTTGAATGTTTCCGCTGCAATATTTTCATGAGGCAAATGTAATTATATGTTTTAAGTGCGATGAATGACCAACTGTAAGCGTCCCGGGAACGGGGCCTTACAAGTTGGTATCAGAGCCAAAGTTTAAGTGAAATGGGTAAATTTTCAAAATAAACCTTAACTTAAACTAAGAATGGGAAGAAAGGGGAATGGGATGCCAAACAGAGTAGCTGCGTGCCATCAGGTATTTTCTTAAAGTTAACCGGTTTTATGTGCGCATGGTATGTGGTTATGTGTTGTATGTAGATTTAAATACTGATGTAGTCAGGACAGGTAATGCTTGGGGTATGAAGAGTAAAGTAAGTGGCTAATCACAACTGGCCACTGTAATTAGGGACTTACTATACTTGACATAAACTGAGCTGTTTCCTTGAATGACCGTGTTAGTGTTTGAATCTTTCAGAGTGAGTTAGAGAATGGCTGGAGGTAGATCTTCTAAAGCTTCTAGGGGTGGAGGCCGTGGCGGGCCTGAGGTTGAGCCGCGACCCAAAAGAGGAAGACCAAGGGTCGAAAAGGTGGTTCCTGAGGAACCAGAGACCCCTCATCTGGAAGCTGGGGATGAGAGTGCAAACCTGAGGGCCTCGGTAAAGGAGGCTGTGGTTGAAGAAGTACACCAGGTCATGCAGACAATCTTACCGTCTATGGTGACCGAAGTCATTAAGGCGGTAAAAGAAGGAGAAAGAAAGGAGAGAAACAGGTCTTCGGGGGAACGAGAGCAACCGGAGCCCGAAACGATTTTCTCTGATAATGAAGACGAGGAAGAAGAAGATGAGCCTGTGCGAGAGGTGGCACGAGGCTGTAAGTATGGGGTGTTTATGAGATGCAAGCCCCCTACTTTCGACGGTAATGGCAATGCTGTCGCTGCTCACCGATGGGTGAGAGAGATGGAGGTTGTTCTCGACATCAGCGAGTGCTGGGAAGATCAAAAGGTGAAGTTTGCCACTCATTCATTTGTGGACTCGGCACTATGCTGGTGGGACAACATTGTCCAAGCTGAGGGTAACCGGGCAATCGGGAGAATGAGATGGCCCGAACTGAAGAAGATGGTGATTGAGGAGTTCTGTCCTCACAGGGAGATGGATAAGATAGAGAGGGAGTTCCTGCAGCTGGAGGCGGGAACCATGACACACCAGCTGTACACCACGAAATTCAATGAAATGGCACGGTTGGTGCTGGATCAGGTGACGCCTCTGTCTCGGAAGATCAAGAGATACATTCAGGGCTTACCGGTGGATGTTCGCAGGCATATGATCACCGCCCGGCCAAGTACGTTTAGGTCGGCGGTCGATTTGGCCGGAAGGCTATATGATGAGCGGGAAGTGGTGGTGACTGAAGCAAATAAGAAGGGTGGTGGTGATCGGAACTGGAATGGGAGAAGGTTTGGTTGGGGTGATGCCTCGACGGGGAACAAAAAGGCACGGGTAGATGACCGCCGCGTGGCCACACCGGGAGCGGGATCAAGGAGGTGTGGCAAGTGTGGAAAGGAGCATGCGGGAGAATGTAGGCTGGGTTTGAATGTGTGCTTCAAGTGTGGGAAGACAAGGCATATGGCAAAGGATTGTCTGGCGGGCAAATGTTTTAACTGTGGGGAAACTGGTCATATGAGCAGGGATTGTAAGAAGCTGAGGGCTGAGGGTTCCGGGACGAAGAGGACGGGAGGTGATGGACCGAGGGCGAGCGCCAGGGCATTCACCATGACACAGGAGGAAGCTAGGACGGACCCTGATGTTGTGTCCGGTACGTTTCTAGTGAACCAAACTTTAGCTTCTGTGTTATTTGATTCAGGTGCCAGTAAGAGTTTTATTTCTGCTGCTTTCTGTGCTAAGCTGCCTATTAGTAGTAGATGTGTTGATGCGCCCTTTGATATAGAAACTGCCATAGGTAAGTCTACCAGGATTTCTGAGATGATAGAGAACTGTGATGTGGAACTTGAGGGTCATAAGTTTCCTGTTAGACCGTTTGTGATGACCTTAGGTGGTTTTGATTTGGTTCTTGGGATGGATTGGTTAGCGGAATACGAGGCGAACATTGTGTGTCGCAAGAAGATGATTCAGTTGTCGGCGCCTGACGGTAGTTCAGTGACGGTTTATGGTGATCAGGTTACTATGATTCCGAAGGTGATATCGATGGCGGTGGCAGGAAAGTGTATGAGGCGTGGATGTAGTGCTTACTTGGCCTATGTAAAGGATGTGGATACGCCAACACCACAACTAGCCGATGTACCGGTTGTGTGTGACTTTCCAGACGTGTTCCCCGAAGACTTATCAGGAGTGCCACCTAACAGAGAGATCGAGTTTCAGATTGATCTGATACCGGGTGCCCAACCTGTCGCCAAGGCACCGTATCGGTTGGCTCCGACGGAGATGAATGAATTGATGGAGCAGTTGCAGGAGCTACTTGATAAGGGGTTCATTAGACCGAGTATCTCTCCTTGGGGTGCTCCGATCCTGTTTGTAAAGAAAAAGGACGGTAGTATGAGGATGTGCATTGACTACCGCGAGCTAAACAAGTTGACGGTGAAAAACCGATACCCCTTACCGAGGATAGATGATTTGTTCGATCAGCTTCAGGGTGCCAGTTGGTTTTCAAGGAGAGATCTTCGATCTGGCTATCATCAGTTGAAGGTGAAGGAACAAGATATCCCTAAAACAGCTTTCCGCACGCGCTATAGTCACTACAAATTTCTCGTCATGTCTTTTGGTTTGACCAATGCGCCAGCTGCTTTTATGGATCTAATGAACCGAGTGTGTCGGCCGATGTTGGATAAATTAGTGATCGTGTTTATTGATGATATCCTGATTTACTCGAGGAGCGAAGCAGAGCATGCCGGTCACAGTTCTAGAGACGTTGAGAAGGGAGAAGTTGTATGCTAAATTCTCCAAGTGCGCATTCTGGTTGCGAAGTTCAATTCTTGGGTCATGTGGTGAATCCCGACGGGATTATGATGGACCCGGCGAAAGTGGAGGCGGTTATGCAATGGAAGTCACCAAAGACGCCATCCGAGATTCGTAGTTTCTTGGGTTTGGCGGGCTACTTCAGAAGATTTATCCAAGACTTCTCTAAGATTGCTTCTCCACTGACTAAGTTGACCCGGAAAGATGTAAAGTTTGTATGGGGTCAGGCTCAAGAGAAGGCGTTTGAAGAATTGAAGGCGAGATTGACTCAAGCTCCTGTTCTGTCATTACCCGATGGAAGTGAAGATCTGGTGGTTTATTCCGATGCTTCCTACTCGGGGTTGGGGTGCGTGTTAATGCAAAGAGGAAAGGTTATAGCCTATGAATCCTGACAGTTGAAGGTTCACAGGTTAATTATCCTACTCATGACCTGGAGCTGGCAGCCGTGGTCTTTGCGCTAAAGATTTGGAGGCACTATCTTTACAGGACGAAGTGCACCATATTCACTGACCACAAGAGTCTGAAGTAATTCTTCGAGCAGAAGGTTCTGAACATGAGGCAGAGACGGTGGTTGGAACTTATAAAGGATTATGATTGTGAGATCCACTACCACCCGGGCAAGGCCAATGTGGTGGCTGATGCCCTTAGCCGGAAGGAGAGGCCCGAGCCGATTCGGGTGAAAGCATATCAACTGATCATGACCTCTGATGTAATGAAGCAAGTCAAAGAGTTTCAAAACAAGGCACTAAAAGAAGATCATCTTAACTCTGAAAGAATGAGAGGTCTGGTTGAGGAATTGGGTGAAAACACACTCGGTGTTAGAACCCGATTCGGTCGTGTGTGGATTCCTTGTTTTGGGGATCTACGGGCGAAGATAATGGATGAAGCTCACAAAACTCAATACTCCATTCATCCTGGTGCCATGAAAATGTACCATGATATGAAGAAAAATTATTGGTGGCCGGGAATGAAGCGCGACGTGGTGGAGTATGTGAGTAAGTGCCTTACTTGCTTACAGGTGAAGGCCGAGCATCAAAAGCCGTACGGGAAGATCCAACCTTTGGATATACCGGAATGGAAGTGGGAGCACATCACCATGGATTTCATTACAAAGCTGCCGCGTACCCCGAAAGGGTACGATGCCATATGGGTGATAGTTGACCGTTTGACGAAGAGTGCTCACTTTCTACCGATCCGCGAGACATATTCATCTGAGAGGTTGGCTGATCTGTTCATCAAGGAAATTGTAACTCGTCATGGTGTGCCGGTGTCTATCGTGTCAGATCGCGACACTCGGTTTACATCTAAATTTTGGAAGAAATTCCACGACGCTATGGGGACGAGGTTACATATCAGCACGACTTATCATCCCCAGACTGATGGTCAGTCAGAAAAGACCATTCAAACATTGGAAGACATGCTTCGGGCATGTGTGATTGATTTTGGTGGAAGTTGGGATGACCACCTACCGTTAGCCGAATTCTCATACAACAACAACTATCATGCCGACATTGGTATGCCACCATATGAGATGTTATACGGAAGGAGATGCACAACACTCGTTTGTTGGGGTGATATTGGTCGGAAGGAATTGGGGAGCGTCGAGGTAATCGAGGCTACGACTGAGAAGCTTGAGAAGATTAAAGCCTTCATGAAGGCAGCCAAAGACAGACAGAAGTCGTATGTTGATAAACGACGCAGGCCGATTGAGTTCCAGGTGGGTGACCGGGTTATGTTGAAGGTCTCACCTTGAAAGGGTATCATCCGCTTTCGAAAGCGGGGTAAGTTGAGCCCTAGGTATATAGGCCCTTTCCGAATCATTGCTCGAGTAGGGGAGGTGCCCTATAGACTGGAGTTACCAGATGAGTTAAGTGGAATTCACCCGACATTCCATGTATCTCATCTGAGGAAGTGCTTAGCTGATGAAGATATGATTGTTCCAGTGGAGGATATCGAAGTAGACGAACGGCTCAATTATGTGGAGCAACCAGTGGCAATCATCGATCTAAAAGAGAAACGACTGAGAAATAAAGTGGTTCCCCTGGTGCACGTACAGTGGAAGCACAGGAAGGGATCCGAGTCGACTAGGGAGACTGAGGAAGAAATGAGACAACATTATCCACGTTTGTTCGAAGAATAACAGGTTTCGGGGACGAAACCTATTTTAGGGGGGTGGACTTGTAACACCCGGATATTTATTATTTTGAAGCCGACGAAGGAAGAAAAGAAATAAAGTCCAAAGTCGAGGGACCAAACTCGCCAACGAAAGAAAGTCGGGTGAGTGGGAGTATATAAAGGAGAGGTGCAGGATCGGTTTTGTCACTTAAACACTTGTATTTCTCTCAAACTCACTTATGCAAACACTCAAATCAGATGAAGCAATGTCTTTTACAAGAGTTGATAATAATATAATAAGTAACAAAGGAACAAGCAGAGATATATTTTCAAGGCACTTGTATATATTACTTCTCAACTCAAGATTACAAGACACTTACAAGCATGAAACAAGAGTTACAATGAGAAACTATATATATTAGATCCTACAGCCGGATATACTTTGATACCAGCTGGAAACCTAAGACTAAAGCATATACTACAATGCTAAAGTTAAGGTATCTTAGATAAAGTATTATCTAAGATATGGTAGTCATGACATGTCCATGACTTACCTTTTGTCACCAACTAAATATGGCAACTGTACCAACATAAAAAGGTAAATAGTGGATTAAAGTATGGTCAACTACATGGATTTTGAGAAAACTCCATGCAGTATCTCAGAGATTTGCAGCAGAGTGTCAGAGAGGCCATACTTATGTCCACTGGATAATAGGAGTGTCTTCCGAAGGTTAACTGGCTTTAGAAGAACTTGTTCTTCCGAAGCCACTTATACTTCGGAAGATGCTTCTATGCTTCCGAGGCTTTGAGGACTTCTTGTACTTCGGAAGTTGACTTCAGATCTTTCTCTCTAAGTCTTGATCTTCGGAAGTAGGTTCTTTGTCTTCGGAAGTTGGAGTTTTCCTTCGGAAATGTGTTTTACACTTAGTCTTCGGAAGAGCTCCTTCTTCCTTCGGAAGTTCCATACTTAGCTTCGGTAGTCCTTTGTTTGTTGTACCAAAATCTTCTAAGTGACTTGGTTTTGGTTGCAACAGCCTTTCTAGATCCAACAAACTCCCCCTAGGCTGATGCTACCAAAACTTCACTTATTTCTTCTTCTCAAAGCCTTCAGCACCAGGGACAAAAGGTATTTGTCTGTCTCTTTGTTCTTCCCTGAAGTAGTGCTGAGAAGCTTGTACAAGTCATTGGTGGATAGGAGATCCAGTCTATCGCTTTGAATGACATGTACCTTTTGTTGTGTCCCCCTGAAGAGAGTTTGTTGACGGGAGTTATAGTCATACTCCCATCTAACTATGGACTCAAGTTCAGGACCTTCAACCATTTGTAGAAAGGCTTTGCCTTTGGTTTCTGATCCTTTCCTCTCCTCCTCTCTCAGTTTCAACTCCTCTTCAACCTTGCTTCTAGCAGTAAGCTTGGCCATATGAAGGCTGCCTAGATGATTTCTGATGTGGGCTGCTATATCGGAGTTTGAAGGGTTGGAGAATGGTTTCTCTGCCAACTCAGCAATGTCAAACCTGCTTAGGTGTAGCAGAGATGAGGCACTCAGCCTGTTGAGCTTTCCATTCTCTCTTTCAACAACAAAGTTGTGAGAAGAGTCTTCGAACCTCCACTGGATGATCTTCTTTCTGGGTGCAAGAGGTTGTCTTGGTACCCTGTCTCCTTTCTTTGTATCTAGTAGAGTCACCAGCTTTCTCCTTAGCTTCTTTTCTTCCTCATTCAACGTGTCTGAATTGAGGCCAAGGAGGTTTGCAGCTTGGTCCAAAGTTCCTCTGGGCAGATCAAGAAATTGATCTCTTGTGAGGGAACTTGAGGATCCATCAACATAAGTCAAGTTGACTGAATCCTCCTCACAGGAGATGTCGCTCAGAGTAGTGCAGTTTATGAGCTTAGTCTTGACTGCCTTGAATTCTTCCATGGAGAGATGTTTAGAAGGCTGAGGGGATGGTTTGATTGGTTGATGGGTAGTTGAGGTGTTTGGGTTCTGGCTAAGGTTTTGGGTTGGAGGATAGGTAGTTTAGGTGGTTGAGGTGAAGAGGTTGGTAGGTGTGATGGAGTGGGTTCAGGGGTGAATGGTTCAGAAGTTGGTTCGGTTTTGATTGGGAAGGGAAAGGGTATAGGTTCAGGTTGAGGTTGGGTTTGGATTTTGGGTTGAGTGGTTGCTTTGAAGGTCATCCCCTGTCCCCTTCTATACATTTCCTTCCTTTTCCCCGCGCGAATGTCAGCCTTGATGTCAATGACATGTCGCTGGAGAGTCTTTTCCGACATGGGACCCACCTGCCTGCCAGAGAAGCCATGAGCTTTGAGATAACTCTTCATCCAGGCTTTCTCACCTATCTTCTTGGCAGCAGTCAGTCCAGCTTCCTCTTCCTTCTTCTTCTTTTGCACAAGCTTCTCCCTTGCAGCTCTCTTTCTCTCCTTCTCCATTTGATCTTGCTCTTTGTTGAAGAGCCATAAGATGGTATCATTGTTATGTGGAGACAACTCTTCTTGAGAGAATCCTCTGGAGAGTAGGAAGGTTATCCTTTCTCTCCTGAGCTGCAGATCAGCTTCTCTTTCCTTTCTCTCCCTTTCCTCTTCTAAGGCCAACCTTGCAGCCTCTTCTTTTTGCTGTTTTAGCAGCAAGGTTGCCTTTTCCAGCTCTATCAACTCCTCTAATGGTAGCAGGAGTACATCTTCAGTTGCAGCCCCTAGACCAACAAGTCTATCTATAACCTCTACCCTTCTTCGGTTATTGACTGCCTCCTGGTTGGCTGCAGCTGCTTTGGTACTTGCAGCTAACAGTTTCTCAGTTGGAAGCCTACCTTTCCTTTTAAGCTTCTCTAACCTTTCTTCCTCCTGAAGCTCTTCCGAAGTCATCTTCGTCTTTCCTTTGATGTCTTCGGAAGTACTAGACTTTGGGGGTTCTTGGATGGAAGATCCAGGTTGGGTAGTAGAGGTGGGAGCTGGAGTCAATGCAGATGTCAGAGCTAATGGTTGGGTGAGAAAATCCTCCCTATTAACCTCAGATGCAAGTTCTAGAATTGCATCTGTGACTATTAGATCATCGGATAGTGAGAATAGTCCTTCCGCGGCAGCAATCTCAGCTTTGCAAGTTTGAGCTTGTTCTTCTGAGGCTTTGAATTGTGCTTCAGAAGATGTGAAAATACACTTTCTGTCCCAACTGTTTCGGTTGCTGGGCCATCAGTCCTTGTTTCCCCTTCGAAGTTAATCTCAGGTTCCACTTGGACCTTAGGTTGACCAACTTCCTCGATAATGGTAGAAGGTGCATTCAACCTCTGAAGCTCTTGAGCTCCAAAGTAAATCACAGACATATCAGGGCTGGGCTGTTCTATGAGGGATTCCAATAGGAACTTGGTGAAGAACCTATTGAGATCCTGGAGCATCCTTTGATCCACTTGAAAAACAACTGGAGGAGGCTCAGGGAAGATAACAGCTTGTTGCATAGGATACTTTGAGCTCAAAGAAGTGAGAGCTTGACTTTGGGTTTCCTGTCTTTGACTTTGTCTCTCAACACTCTCCCCCTTTTTGGTAGCATCATCCTGAGAGCTTGATGAGCTAGAGGAAGAGGTCAAGGAGACCTGAATTGGTACATGCCTAACAGACCTCTCAATCTGTTTCTCAGCTAGTTTGGCCTTGAGAGTTTCAATCTCAAGTTGCTGAGTGGCAGACCTATCTTCTAAAGTCCTAACCTTTGATTCAAGGTTTGAGACTTTAGAAAGTAGGTCTTGAATGGTAAGTTGCATATTTCCCTCATCTTCTTTTGAAGAATCATAGGGAGATGAGGTAACATACCTAGTATGTTCATCCTCACCACCATATGTGGTTTCTTGGCGCCCTGGTTTCCCTTGCACAATGATGTCTCTTTCAGAGTCATCAAAGGGCATGGTTGTCGTAGATTCAGTCTCAGTTTCGTTACCACTGTCCTGAGGATCCATTGAGGCTCCTTCAGTAGTGGCAACTGAATCTACATGAGTCCCCTCCACATCAGTGGGACTCACCTCAGTAAGGCTTTGCTGGTGGGGGCTAGAGATAAGGGGTCTCTCTAGGCTCTGTTGATCCTTGAGAGGGTTTTGTTGATCAACTTCATTGCCTTTAAGAGACATAATCTCTTCACCAGCTCTGGTCAAAAGGTCAGTAAAAGATAAGGAGTTAAAACCTAATGACCCGGGACTTTGATCAATGTCAAGAGGCATTGAGCTCTCCCTTTGTGGCTGCTCAGGGGAGTATAGAGACTCTTCATGAGGGCTATCAGCTTGGATTTCAGGCTCATGGGTCTGAGACTGAGGAGACTCAATACCCATATTGAGGTCAATTATGAAGGATGATTGGACCTCAGGCTGAGTGGGAGCCCTTTGTTCCACTCTAGTCTTTTTGGATTGAACAGGAGGAGCTTGTTCAATCAGAGTAGATTGAACAAGGGTTCGTTTGGGACGTCTCTGATATGTAATAGTAATGGGTGGAGAAGGTAGATTTGGTAGGGTGAGGGTAGTTGCTGGTGTGGGTTCATCACCTGTGGGGTTAACATGGATGTCACCAGGAGCCATTGGCTCAATCATACCTGGAAGTAGTGCGGTATCTCTTCCAGTGAAGTTGGTAGACACTCTCTTCAAGGTCTTGAAGATGGTCGGCCTCATTTGAGGAGCAGTCAGAGCAGCTGCACAGACAAGCTTGCCCTGATCCAGCTCACAGTTGATTATATGCTGGAGAAACCTGGGATACATGAAGAATGTGTCCCTTTGAAGATTTCCCATAAGGTTAGTCAGCACAAACCTTGAATAGTTGAAGCGGAGGCTTTGTACCAACCCATGAACTAAGCACCCAAGTTCATACGGGATTTGATCCCATCCCCCAGATTTATTAGACAGGCAGTGAAGAACCACATATAGCAGGAACTTCCACTTGTAGGAGAAGTTGAATTTGTAAACCGTTGACCTGCTAACATCTCCACCGTATCCCATTTGGAGATAAGAACTGTCCAAATCTGTTTTGGGAATTCCGTTGGAGCGCCCTCATCATGGAGCTCGAGATGCTCCCTGATGATCTGTTCAAAGATGACCAACTCTTGGCCGCAAATGCTCGACCTTACATGAATCCCATTTAGGGTTTCAATCCGACCACTTGCCCAAAATTCGGACATTTGGTTTGAATAGATTGTAGGGTTTACAGTCAGAGCAGTGTAGTATGAGGATTGGGTCAGGAAAGAAATGATATCTGAGAAGTCAACATCCCTTGAAGAATCAAGGAGTGCGACCTGGTTGTGTTGAGGGTTTAGTGCCATTGAAGAAGATGACAGAAAGATAGTTCGGAATAAGATAAATTGGAGAAGAAGAAAGCTTTTAGGGCAGTAATTTGGGTAAAAAGGATGTAAGTGATTAACGGATAAGATGATGTGAGGGTTCAGTGGATGATGTGACATGGGCGGTAAGGTTAGACCATTTAAATAATCCGACATCATTAACAAAATCTTTACTTTTTACAGTGTGAGGCTCAAAAGATTTCCGTTACACAGTAAAATCTTTCTTCCGAGTATAAAGCATTTCTGAAGGTAATGTTCTTCCGAAGGCAAATTCACTTCCGAAGGTAAATTGCTTACTTCCGAGAGTATATGTTGATTTTCAGGTGGAGTGTGTTAAATGCTTCGGAAGTAGATCTGAGATGAAATCAATCGCTTCTTCCGAGACTTAACACTCTTCCGAGAAGAAAATTATCCTGGGAGAAATTTGTTTCGGAAGATATGCAAGATATCTTCCGAGGGTTAATTTCTCTTCGGAAGAATTCATACTTAGATCAAATTTAGAAAAAGATCTTTTGTAACAGGGCTTAGATTGTTTTGACATGAGACTCTACACATTTAAAAGGTTTTCAAATGAGATTAACTAATCAATGTTTATCATCCCAATAGCTGTAATGAGATATTTGAATCTTTGTTCATCAAAGGCTTTGGTGAACAAATCAGCATATTGTTCATTTGAATCAACTTTGATTAGTTTGATAAGATTTTTCTCATGAATATCTCTAATGAAATGATACCTGATATCAATGTGCTTTGTCTTGGAGTGCTTCACTGGATTTTCAGTAATGGATATAGCACTGTTGTTGTCAATGTGGATAGGAGTGCTCATGAAGTTGAATCCATAGTCTATCATCTGGTTTTGAATCCACAGCAGCTGAGCATAGCAACTAGCAGCAGCAATGTATTCAGCTTCAGCAGTTGATGTAGAGACACAGGATTGCTTCTTGCATTGCCATGAGATGATCCTTCCACCAAGAAATTGACATCCACCTGATGTTGATTTCTTGTTGATGTTGCAGCCACCATAATCGCTGTCAGAGTAACCATAGAGATTAAAATCACTATTTCTTGGATACCAGAGACCTAGTTTAGGTGCTCCTTTGAGGTATCTAAGGATTCTCTTGGCAGCAATTAGGTGAGACACCTTTGGAGCAGCCTGATATCTTGCACAAATGCAAGTTGCAAACATGATATCAGGTCTACTTGCTGTGAGATACATCAGAGAACCAATAATTGCTCTGTACTGATGTTGATCAGTATCCTCCCCCTCAGAGTCAAGGCAGAGATTGTGGTTTCTGGGTATAGGTGTCTTTGCTGCTTTACAATCCTTCATATCAAATCGCTCTAAGATATCATTGACATACTTAGATTGATTGATGAAGAACCCTTCCTTCAATTGCTTTACCTGAATTCCAAGGAAAAAGTCCATTTTTCCCATGGAACTCATCTCGAACTTCATCTTCATAATGCTCTCAAAGTCTTTGCACATTTGGTCATTTGAGGAACCAAATATGATATCATCAACATAGACTTGAACGAGCAAGATGTCTTTCCCAGACTTTCTTATGAAAAGAGTCTTATCAATGGTACCTCTAGTGTAACCATTCTTCAGCCTAGGTGCTTGGTGCAACCCATATAGAGCTTTATCCAACTTGCACACATAGTTTGGATGCTGTGGGTAGGGGTGTCATTTGGGTGTTTTAATTGGGTTTCGGGTTCCTCGGGTCGGGTTCCTCGGGTTTTTAGATGTAGAAAATCAACCCGAAGACCAAACCAAATAAACTATATTTAATCGGTATTCTGTTTTTGGTTTTCGGGTTTATTCGGGTCGGGTTAATAGGTAATCAGGTTGGTTCACTTGTAAATTTAAAAATCAAAGGCAACATACATTAAACTTTAAAGTGTTTCGGTTTGGTAATTGAATTTGACATCTCTTCACAAACAAGTTTGGTAGTCATAGTTGAAAAACAACAAAATCAACCTCTAAATCCACATATTGCTCGAACATACGCTTAACACAACCAATCATCATAACTGTTATTGCTCGAATAAAGGTAAAACAATAACACGTTACTAGGCTATACAACGTGTTTCCTTTATATTATTAAGCTCGGACGTACAAGGAGTAAGAAACATATATTTAAAACAATATATGATAATGCTCAAATATGAAATTACTCTACCTTGTTTGTAATCGGTTTAAATGGTTTATTATGAAAGATGGACTGATGGAATGATCGAGTTTAAAATTTGTGTTATCGATTGAAAATAGAGTTATTGAACTCGAGTTCATAAAAAGTTAAAAACATATGACGTAGATTGAAATCTTAAATACGAAATATGGATTGTCAATTATGACGATATGGTATTCGGGTTATTCGGGTCAACCCGAATTGGCAAAACACAACCCAAAGACCGACTTAAATAAGAATTTCATATTCGGGTTTGATTGTAATCGGGTTCGGTTTTTTCGGGTTATGCCTTAATCGGGTTTGGGTAGAGTATAATCGGGTTAGGTATTTGGGTTCGGGTAAAAATGACACCCCTAGCTGTGGGTCTTCAAATCCTGGAGGTTGGCATACATAGACTTCCCTATCTATATCCCCATATAGAAAGGCACACTTGACATCAAGCTGGTAGACAGTAAAATTCTTGGATGCAGCATAAGCAAGGAAGATCCTAACTGCCTCAAGTCTTGCAACAGGTGCAAAGACATCAGTATTTCCTCCTCTTGAGTGTATCCTTGAACCACCAGTCTTGCCTTGTTCTTGATAATCAAGCTTCTATCATCTCTTTTGTTTCTGAATACCCATTTGGTGCCTATAGGTACTTGACCAGATGGTAACGGACATAGGTTCCAAACCTTTTGTCTTTTGAATTGAAGCAGCTCCTCTTGCATTGATTCAACCCAGCTACTATCTTTCAAGGCATCTTTCACCTTCTTGGGTTCCATTTGGGATAAGAAGCATGAGTACAAGCAGACATTCCCATTATGAGTCTGTCCTCTTGTTCTCACACCTTCAGAGACTTCCCCTATGATGTTTTCAGCTGGATGAGTGTTATGAATCCTGAGTCTAGGAATCACCTCCAGTTGCAAAGATAAGTCCAAGTTGGACATATTTTGCTCAGGAGCTTGAATACTTGGCCCAGCTGTTGTTTCAAACTCATTCAATGAGGACTGATTGAATGAAAGAGAAACATCATCATTTCTTTGCTGTGAGGCATCATTAGCAGTTTCCTGTTCCTTCAAGATGGTGCTTCCATCAGCTTGATGTTGTGCAGGATCACCTGAAGAGATTTGAAAATCAGCAGGTGAATCCCTTGTTGAAGTACCACGATCTCTTGAAATGGTTATGCTGTCAGATCTTTCAATAGTGGTAACTTGATTTGTTGTAACTCTTGGAGAACTTGGAATAGGTCTGGGAAGCTCAAACAGTTGATCTTCATCAGAATTACTTTGAACACCTGTTCCAGCTGAAACATTCTCACAAGATTGTTTAGAATAGTTTGGAAACAATTCTAAATCAAAGATATGATCAGGGCCATTCCCCCTAACACAAGGAGTGTGCTCATTAACTACAATGTTGGAAGATTCAATATTATAAACTCTGTAGGCTTTAGAGTAGGAGGAATATCCAACAAAGATAGCATCATCTGACTTTTCAGGAAATTTTGCCAAATTGTATTTTGTGTTAAGTATGATACACCTGCTGCCAAAGGACCTTAGAAAGCCAATGAACGGTGGCCTCTTGTTCCATAACTCATAAGGGGTTTTTCAATGTGGCTTTACTACAAGAACTCTGTTTTGCACATAGCATGCAGTGCTGACTGCCTCAGCCCAGAATGTTAGAGGCAGCTTTGAATCAGCTAACATAGTCCGAGCAGCCTCAATTCTCAGCAACACCATTTTGTTGAGGAGTTCTAGGAGCACTATATTGTCTGGCAATCCCTTTTGAGTTACAAATGAGTCAAGAACTAGGTTCTTAAACTCAGTCCCTTGATCACTTCTAATTATTTTAACCTTGTGATCAACTTGATTTTCTATTTTAAGAATAAAAAATTTTAAAGTTTCAGCATTTTCATCTTTAGTTCTTAAAAAGAATACCCATGTAAATCTAGTAAAATCATCAACAATCACAAGGCAATATGATTTCCTTCCAATGCTCATTATACTTGTGGGACCAAATAGATCCATGTGCAGTAAGTGTAATGGAGTGGTGATAGAGTTAACAACTTTGGATTTATGAGAAGACCTGTGTTGTTTCCCCTTCAGGCAAGCAACACAGTTATCTTTGCAGAAAAATTCCTTTTTAGGCAAACCATGTACCAAGTTATTTTTAGCCAATTTATTCATTTTCTTAAAATTGACATGACACATTCGTTTATGCCATAGTGTTGACTCATCACCATCAGCTTTGGAAAGAAAGCATGATACTTCTCCCATTGGGGAAGCATTGTTCATATCAAGCTTGTACATATCCCCTTTCCTGGGAGATCTAAAAAGCACCAATTCCTGAGGAATTGTCATCCCGGATTTGAGGATAATGCACTCATGTTCTGTGAAAAGCATTTGATGCTTTTGATCACAGAATTGAGAAACACTTAACAGATTGTGTTCAAGCTGTTTGATAAATTTACTTTGTCAACTTTTAACTTTCCATTGGATATACTTCCTCTGCCAGAAATATATCCTCCGGCCTCACCTCCAAACTGGACAGGACCTCCATCATAATGTTGAAATTGTTGAAGGAGAGATCTGTTCCCTGTCATGTGTCTGGAGCATCCACTATCTACAATCCAAATGTTGTTATTCTTGTCATATAGATGTTCCTGCACATAAGATGAGATAATTAGTTTTGATTGGAAACCCAAGCCTTATTGGTCTTGGGTTCTTCCAATGATAGTGACATAACTGAACCAAAATTTATGCATGGGGGTTCAATGGATGTCTTTGAAGAAGAGGTTTGGGCTACAGCATCTTCCTTGATCTTTGATTCCATCCCTTGGTTGATCATAGAGGATGAGCTTGTTGAAGCTTTTGTAGCTTGGCATTCTTCCGAAGCTTCTTTCTTTTCGAAAGAAGCCTTGACCACCTTTTCTTCTGAAACAGTCTTCTTCTGGGATGGTTTTAAGGGGACTCTTTTGTTTTTCTGAGTCTTTACAGCTTTAACTTCCGAAGCCTTTTTCCTTTCGGAAGAAGAATTTTCTTATGAGAGAAGCCTTGCTTCGGAAACAAGCTTTCCCTTTTTCATCACTTGAACCATTTGATATGGTCCAAATGAGAAACCTTCCCTGACTCCTTCTCTTTTAACATTATTTGCATAATGTGTGCTAGCAGGATTTTAGTAACAATCTTTAGCCATGTGGTTTTGCAGACCACATATTATGCATGCAATGTTAACTAACTGGGAATGAGAGAATTGTTGTTTCTTGTTCTTTTTCTCTTCATCAGCAACCTTTCCCTTTAATTTTTAATCCTTTGGTAGGATAGGAGTACTGGTACTGCACTCTTTTCCTGAATCAGAATTTCCAACCACCTGGAATCCAGCTGATATGAATACACCCTTTTGCTTTGGGTCTATCTTTAGCTTGGATTCAGCCACTTTCTTGGCAGTTTTTCTGGCTGCCTTAGCTCTGCTTCTTCTGGCTTTGGTGGTTAGGGTTTGATCATCATTGGCTGGGGAGGACATAATTACCTGTTCCTTCCCTGTGATGGTCTCCATAGTTGCATCATTCTTTGACTCTTGAGAAGGTGGGTCAACAGATGGAACCTCTTGCTCTTCAGTACCACACCTTGGTTGTCTTATAGACTCATAAGAGTGTGGTGGAGCAATTTCATTGGTTCCCAACCCACCTTTGTTTTGATAACAAAGTTTTGAGTGAGAGGATGATGCAAGAATGGCTTGGAAGTTTTGCTCGGAAATACATACTTCCTGGCTTGAGCCTCAGCAGTGACAAGCTGGGCTTGAGCCTCAGTCAATTTGGATATTAAATCCTTGATTTGAGTCTTGTAGTTTGTATGTTCATGTTTTAAGAGGGACACAGTTTTCTCTAACTCCTCCATTTTTCTTTGGTAGTCAGATTCAGCCCTTTTAAAGTCAGATTTTAAAACATTTAAAGACTCAATATCAGATTTAATTTCCATATTGTAGTCCTGATACAGTTTAACCTTAGCAATACAGGCAGGAGTACAGAGATGTTCATATACCTTGTTTTCATCTGTTCCGGCCATGAGTGCTTGAACAGGAGTCACATCCTGAACCATGAAGCTCCAGTCAACTTCTTGAGCCATTGTAGCAGTCTCTGTTGACTTTCCGGTGGGCTTTGGTGTAGAGGGATGTGTGGAGGCCTGTGAGGTTCCCGGGTTGGACTTGGGAGCCTTGCATTCCCTTGCAAAATGACCAAGTCGGTTACAGTTGTAACATTTGGCCTTGCTTTTTTCAAACCCAAATTTGCTGGTGATTGGGTTTTGAGGGAATTGCCTTCCAGTTCTCTTAAAGAACTTCTTTGCTCTGTAGGTTAGAAGAGCCATTTGTTGGACTATGTCCACATACTCTATGTCATCCGGGCTAAAACACTCTAGATCATCAAAGTAGTATTGATAGTCATTTGAGTGCCCACTTCCTGAGACAAATGCACAGCCCTCCTGAAAGGAGCTTTGTTGAGCTTGTTGAGACCTTGGAGTCTCAGGAAATGTTATGTAAGGCCCAGAGGAACAAGATGGCTGCTGGGTGTAGGAAGACTCAAGGGTCTGCTTGTCTGATGACCCCTCTTGCTTTCCATTTCCAAACGGTATCCATCAAGGATCCCATAGAGTTCGGTCATGGTGAGTGTATTCAGATTCTCTGTTCTCTTGATAGAGACACAGTAGAATATCCACTCATTGGGTAGAGCACTCATAAACTTTCTAGTAAGGTCTCTGAGTTCATGAGTGATTCCCACATATTGAAGGGAAGAAATGAGATCCATGTACCTGAAATATTGCTGGCTAAGAGTCTCTCCAGCAACAAAGGTGAAGTTCTCAAACTGCTGCTTCAGTGAGTCCTTCTTGGAATCATTCGAGCTTGAGTACATTTGAGCAAGAGCATCAAAGAGTTCTTTGGCAGACTTACAATGCTCAAACCCCACCATGATAGAGTTTGGGATTGCAGTCATAAGAACAGTCATAGCATTGCTGTCTATTCAAGCTTCTTCCTGTCTTCATCAGAATAATCTTCAACGGCTTTCTCAATCATGGCACCGTTTCCACCAGCTACTTTTGGCTTATACGGGCCATTGATAATGGATTGCCACATCTTGCTGTCTTGATACCTGATGAAGCCTTCCATTCTTCTGCTCCAAGACCTGAAGTTTTCAGGGGCGATGATGGGAGCTTTGGTCATCGTTCCCATCTCTACTTCAGATTTGTTGAGGGCCATTTTGAGTGAGGTATAAGGAGGAGCGAAAAACTGGTTGATTAGGATGGTAAGATCTCACAATCAAGAGCCTAAAAAGCTCTATACCAATTGCATGATCGGTTTTGTCACTTAAACACTTGTATTTCTCTCAAACTCACTTATGCAAACACTCAAATCAGATGAAGCAATGTCTTTTACAAGAGTTGATAATAATATAATAAGTAACAAAGGAACAAGCAGAGATATATTTCAAGGCACTTGTATATATTACTTCTCAACTCAAGATTACAAGACACTTACAAGCATGAAACAAGAGTTACAATGAGAAACTATATATACTAGATCTACAGCCGGATATACTTTGATACCAGCTGGAAACCTAAGACTAAAGCATATACTACAATGCTAAAGTTAAGGTATCTTAGATAAAGTATTATCTAAGATATGGTAGTCATGACATGTCCATGACTTACCTTTTGTCACCAACTAAAGATGGCAACTGTACCAACATAAAATGTAAACTGTGGATTAAAGTATGGTCAACTACATGGCTTTTGAGAAAACGCCATGCAGTATCTCAGAGATTTGCAGCGGAGTGTCAGAGAGGCCATACTTATGTCCACTGGATAATAGGAGTGTTTTCCGAAGGTTAACTGGCTTCGGAAGAACTTGTTCTTCCGAAGCCACTTATACTTCGGAAGATGCTTCCATGCTTCTGAGGCTTTGAGGACTTCTTGTACTTCGGAAGTTGACTTCAGATCTTTCTCTCTAAGTCTTGATCTTCGGAAGTAGGTTCTTTGTCTTTGAAAGTTGGAGTTTTCCTTCGGAAGTGTGTTTTACACTTAGTCTTCAGAAGAGCTCCTTCTTCCTTCGGAAGTTCCATACTTAGCTTCGGAAGTCCTTTGTTTGTTGTACCAAAATCTTCTAAGTGACTTGGTTTTGGTTGCAATAGCCTTTCTAGATCCAACAAGGGCAGCCCTTACCCTCTCCCCCACCCTCACATTTTTCAGCTATCAAAGAGAGGAGAAGAGAGAAAGGAAAAAAGAGGAAGAAAGGTCGTTTGGGTGGTTCGAGTGGCCAAAATTGTCGTGCAGCATGCCAAATCGAAGCCCTTGTCGTTGTGCTCGTTTGTGTGAGTTCTAGGACCCCACTTTTACTTGTTTTCAACCGATTTTGGGGCTGGAAAGCATCAAAACCCGTTTTTGTATGTGTATGTGTTTGACCCATTTGGGTGTGTTGTGTGTGATGTGTTTAGAGTATGTTTCTGGGCTTGTATGTGCTTGTCTGGTGTTGTGGTATGCTTTCCTAAGGTCTAAGATGGTTGATTTAGGCTTAAAATGGGTTTAGATGAGCTTGGAGGCTGAAAATGGCAGATTGGGTTCGGGATGAACTCTATTCTACATCAGCTAGGGCTATGCGACCGAATGAAGGCCATACGACCGATTGAGAGGCGACTGAGGTTTATTCGCACGATTGGGATTCATTCGCACGATTGAGGGTTCAATCGACGACTAAGTGTTCATTCGCACGACTGGGAGTCCAGTCGCATGGGGAGTCATACGACTGAGAGTCCAGTCGCATAGGTGTTTAGTCGCATGAGTCCATTCGCATGAGGATAGTCGCATAGGTGCTCATTCACATTAGTTCCATCCACATGAGGTCCATACGCACGACTGGGTGTTCATTCGGATAGATGATCATCCGCATGAGTCCAATCGCATGACGTTCAGTCGCATGGAGGCCATGCGACTGAAGGATGTCCATACGCATGAATAGAGCTGTTGCACCCGAAGGAAAGTGTAGTTCGACTTCTGACTTTCGGGGGAAAGTGCAGATGTAAGTTTTGATGTGAAGGTTCCGTAAGAGCATGTAAGAGGATTATGACCTTAGAAAGTATGTTGGGCATGTGATGATGATGTTGCATGTTTATGCATGTTATGTATGTATGATGTTGCCTTGTAGGACGATGATGTCCGTGTATGATATGTTCCTTATTATGATGTATGTTTATCTTTCCTGTGCTTTACGTATTATGATAACGAATGAAATGAAGTATTATGTAACGTAAAGTGGAAAGAAATAAAAGTCTTGCATGTATCGGATAACGGTCCTTCTTTGTGATCGACCATTATATAGAACCTCTACCGCTTACCTCTAGTACTGCGGCATACGCTCAGCTGTTCAATTATTGACTTCGGCCCAGTAGCTAAATTGTTCGGGTGTAGCATATGGTATTGGTACGGATGATATCCGATGCGCAAGTAAAGTTATATTGAACGAATGAATGGATGAATGAAGGAGATAATAAAGATATTATCTATGTGTACGTATGATGTGTGATCATGCAAAAGTAACGAACGGTTTTATATGAAAGAAAAGTATATTTTATTATAAAACTAGAACTCACTCAGCAACGCTGACTTTTTATATGTGTTTTCCAGTTGGCAGGTAATGATTGCTGAGGATGGCACTGCAAGGCTACTCGACTCTTTTGGGATGGCATCCCTTTATAATGCTTTTGTGATGTAATGCAAACATGTATTTTGTAATCGGATAATGATGTATTATTTGGCAAAAGTGTTTATAATGAATGAGATGTCATTTTTGAATGTTTCCACTGCAATATTTTCATGAGGCAAATCTAATTATATGTTTTAAGTGCGATGAATGGCCAACTGTAAGCGTCCGGGAACGGGGCCTTACACTTTACCCGAAGGGTATTTCTCGACAAATGATACTCGGGTTTGCAAATTAAATAAACCTCTTTATGGGTTAAAACAAGCTCCTCGAATGTGGAACGAGAAGCTTGTAGGGTCTTACTTGAATTCGGGTTTACATAAAGCAAAACTGATTACTCATTGTTTATAAAAATTAGTGGTTCAATTATGCTTTTCTTGCTTGTGTATGTTGATGACATCATGGTTACGCGTAATAATGAAGATGAGATTAAAAAGTGAAACATTTGTTAAAAACAAAATTTTTAATCAAATATCTTGGTGTGCTCAAATATTTTTCGGGAATAGAAGTAATTCGGTCCAATAAGGGTGTATGTTTATCTCAGCGCAAATATTCCACTGAATTACTTGGTGAATTTGGATTATCTGCTAGTAAGCAAGTTAATACACCCTTAGAACAACATCATATCATACCTGCCTTGTGCAAAAAGGATACTACCTTGTTATAAAATGTTTTTGTGTACCAAAAGTTAATTGAAAAGCTTATATACTTGTCTCATACTCGACCAGATATCTCATACTCTGTTCAATTTTTGAGTCAATACATGCATTGTCCTACCATGGTTCATTTTAAACTTGCTCTACATGTGTTAAGATACCTGAAAAAAGCTCCTGGAAATGGTCTTATGTTTAGCAAAGGTTAGTCTTTAGATCTTGTTGCCTTTGCTGACAGTGATTGGGGTAAGATCTCATACTCTGTTTGATTTTTGAGTCAATACATGCATTGTCCTACCATGGTTCATTTTAAACTTGCTCTACATGTGTTAAGATACCTGAAAAAAGCTCCTGGAAATGGTCTTATGTTCAGCAAAGGTTAGTCTTTAGACCTTGTTGCCTTTGCTGACAGTGATTGGGGTAAGTGTCTCAGTACTCAAAAGTCCATAACAAGTTTTTTGTCTTTTACTCGGAAATTCACTTAATGGAAAAGCAAGAAACAAAGCACCATACCCCGATCATATGCTGAAGCAGAGTATCGATCGATGTGCGTTGTTACTTGTGAGGCTATTTGGGTGTTTAATCTTTTACATGAATTGCAAGTTCAAGTTCCATTACCTATTAAACTCTAATGTGACAATGATGCTGCTTTGTCCATTGCTGCAAATCCGGCGTTTCATGATCGTACAAAGCATTTCGAAATAGATCTTTTTTTTCTGCGGGAAAAAATTTCCTCTGAGCTTCTTAAGACTGCTTCCACTTTGTCTGACAAGCAGCCAACAGACATTTTCACTAAAGGTTTATTTCCTTCCCAACATGATTTTCTTTGCAAAATGTTGCATATGTATAATGTCTTTGGATATTGAATTATGAGGGGTGTTAAAAATATAATGTCATTGTCCCTGGTATAATTCTATATCCAATATTTATATATCTTATATATATATATATATATATATATATATATATATATATATTATAATAATATATATATATAATATATAGATAATATACAATAATAATATATATATGTATATATATATATGTATATATATATATGTATATGTATATAATATGTGTTATTATATATATATATATATGTGTGTATATATATATATATGTATATGTGTGTTATATATATATATGTATATGTATATTATATATATATATTATATATTATATATATATATATCATATATTATATATATATATATATATATGTATGTATATATATATATATATATATATATATATATATAATTTTTTTCTCTATTATTTGTGCATGTTGGGCTATGTGAGTTAATATGTTTGGAGGCTTGTTGGGCTGCTTATCTTGTTGTTGTGATCCGGAGAAGATGCAAGATAACCTGTATCCTTTCTAAGTTACACACGGGTTGCTTGGTCCATGGATGCTCCATCTGCTGTTTGGGTTCTTTATAAAAGAGTCTCAGTGGTTTGCTTGTTGACTACTTCACAATCATATTCACTGATTCTCTCTCGCTAAGAATTCCTCTGCTCTCTCGATTAGGGTTTCTTCCCAAAGAAGAACCTATTGATTCTTTTCTCGCCTTGTTAGTCTTGGTTGTTATTCATCGGTTTACCTTCTTGATATTGATACAGATGTAGTTATTGATTTCACATATATACATATTGTTCTTATTTTTGTGACATTTTCATAGAAATATTTATTCTTATTCTTGAAGAACTGTTTCTGTTTTATTTGTTTATTTATTTCACACATACAAAAAACGTATGAGGTGATTATATAGGATTAAGAAAGAAAGTTAACATTTTTAATTGGCAAGCGGAGTTAAATCAGTTGACTATATGTGATTCACTAATAAGAAGAGGCATTCCTCTTACATCCTCACTATGCAAGTTCTGTGAGTCGGAGGAAGAATCGGTGTCTTATCTTTTTATAGGTTGCGGCTTTACGGCTAATGTGTGGTCTATAGTTACCTCATGGTGTGGAATTCAACAAGTTTTTGCATTCTTATTTAGGACCTCATGGAAATCCCGTACCGGCTGAAAGGAGACAAGGAGTTCAAGAAGGCAGTTCATGCAATATTTATGACTACTACGTGGAGCATACGGAAGCATAGGAATGAAATCTCTTTTGGCTCGTCAGGTATGTGCAATTTTCCATTCAACTCGGGCTGATGATGGGCCTTCTCTGGCCTTTTGTATTTTGTTTTTGCTTCCTTTTATTTCCTTGTATCTTTGGGGTTTCTAGTCACTTGCTAGCCCCCTTTCTAATATATTATCTATTTTCCGTCAAAAAAATATAGGATTAAGAAGTATAAAATCTGAGAGCTACTACCTTAAAATGCATGTATTGAAACTAGAGATAAATATTGTTCCTTTCTAAAATAATTATATTTATATAAAACTATTGGTGAAACCTGGGCACTGTAGTGATGGGTGTTAATTTGCCTGACTTGATTTTGATGACTTGCATATTAGTATTACATTGCGGGAAAAATATCATATAGTAATGCTAAAAAATAACATGTCATAATGGTGAATCCAAAATTTTATAAAACCTATTTTAAAGTTTGTAAGATTAGAACAAAAAAATTATAAAAAACAAAACCTTAAGCAACTTTCACGATTTGTGTGTTTGTGCATCAATGACTTATACATTATGAGAAACAACTCAATTTTAAACAATATTTTCACCAATATGTTACAAAAATAGACATGTGAAAATCGTATACATTCGAGATTTTATAAGACTATATGTAAAAAGTTATAGGAGAAAAACAAACATGTACCTATAGTATACACTTCATAAGTTATACATTTCTATTTTTCTTACTCTTACAATTCTCTTTAAAGTTCTTAAGTTATAACACTAATATTCTGTTAATTATAGTTATATTATAACAAGTATAACTTTATCTCAAAAAAATTTTAGAAAATATATTGTTATTATATTTATCTTTTTTAACATTAAATGCTTCATATTAAAAAATATAGTCTTTTGTTTTTTTTTATAATTTTAAACACTTGATATATAATTGAAGCCATATATGGAAGTGGTAACATGTGTGCGTGGGCAAGCAAAGTGACGTTTCACATGTGGTGTTGAAGAAATTGGTGACAAGCTGGTCTCACCTTCCCCTCTCCATTACAAGTGTGGTCTCAATCTAAATGAGGCTGGCTATATTGCATAATATTTGTTTTTCTATTCACAATAAATGATTGTCAACAAATTTATTTATTTAAATATGTTTTACATTTTAATCGTCAGTATATGTTTATTCATTCACATATAAAAATATAAAGGGAACAAGTGAAAGAACATCTAGAAACAAAATTTTACAGTCACTAAATAGCTTTTGATACAAACACACGTTAAAACTGATGTGAATCAATGATATGACATGAAAATATAAGACGAACTGAACGACAAGTTTTGATATAGTCTTTTTCTTTTCTGGTTGACGAGACTTTTTCTTGACCAATGCAAGTACTAAAAGTTAATAATAATAAATTTTATACAGGCCTCGTCTCGCCATCTCAAAACATTTCATATCAAGAATTGAAATATACGAAAGTCCCTAAGCTATTTAGCTTATATAATTTTTCACACTCAAAGTAATTAGGAAAACATAACAAACTAGGTATTTAATTGTTAAGCAAATTCTTCCTCCTCATAGTATACCTATTATTAATCATCAAGATAGTCCAAATTAATGTGTAGCTTTTTACGAAGAACTAGAAACATATCTTGTCGGTGTGATTTAATCAGGTTTGAGTCTATAAGAAGAAACAAGCCTAACAGTTGGTTTGGGTTAATCCTAAATAGGTTCAAGTTAGATGTAAGACAAGACAAACTTAAAAACAGATTCAGGTTTAATTATAAAGGATTCCAGTTTGATATAAAGAGGTGGGTGTCGTCTCTAATATCCCTTTCATCCCTATCACACTCTTTCTTATACATCAGTGTCACATCATTTTTCTATTCCATCCCTAAGCTACGGAGATGATCACGTCTTTCATTCCTCAATTTTTGAATTGCACATTGAGCTGATCTTGCTATACATTACACATAGGTGTTACACTCGAAGATTGGCATAGTGATACCACACATCCCTCATCGCTAGCGGTACCACATAGTGGTACCAAGCACCAGATCACCTTCACGCTAAGGTGATACAAACCTATCGTTCGGTTTGGGTTTAGTTTTAAACAGGTCAGGGTCCGGGTCAGATATTTAAACATGATCAAGCTACAGTGAATTTCCTCTCAACTATCTTTTCATTGTCTGGTCAGCATTGATTTGAAGTACAGATTGGTCCAATCTCATCATGTTCATACAATCTGTCAAAACACAGTGCACACAATGGATTGATCCACCCACACACGCCACAATTATTTACAAGTTTTTTACTCCAATGATCAAAACAATATCACCACAAACCATCAATGACACAATAACCATTTCAATTGAAGATCAAAGAAATATATTTATATTCCAAATTCAAAACTGAAATGATATCTCAAAGATGAAAAATGAAAAAAAAAAAATTGAACAAAAAGCTGATTTTTACCCTTGCATTGACATTTGACACCATCTTAGGCTCCAAATACAAGTTCATCATCATATATATACAATTGGTGATTATGTTGTTTGAATCAATGTTCAAGAATGTGTGTCATCACCGAATCGTTTTCGTAAGCTTGCACTTTGAAATAAAGATCGAATCTGTGTAATTCAAGCTGCATAACTTTAACAGTTCAGCTGATCTCTGCTTTAGCAATGGATCACAACCACTTTGGATGACAAGAAGTAGTTTTGCTGCAAGACCCACGTCAACAGCGATCGATGAGTACTCCTCGGGTGAAAGCTTGCAAATTGACCATAGAATCGATAGCGCGAGTTGCGTGCAGCTTTCAGATACGCGCATCAAGACTCTAACCATGTTGGGTATGGTGTGTGAACAATTGCTTAATGCTAGATTACCCTCTTTTACAGTTGAAACAGCATCAAGAATGAACAATGCTAGCTCCAAACATTCATGATTCAATTCGGGTAGTAACTCGACCAATTGAGGAACAGCCCCTATGCTAACAATCAAGATTCTCACTTGTTTATGCCAGCAAATGGACTTGAGCAGCTTTAAACCAGGCAAATTACCACTCGTATGTCGTTTATCGCGTATCAGCCTCATTAAACCAACCAGTAAACCATGGCTACACACCATTTCGACTTGAAATTCATCTTCTTCCATCAATGTTTGGATCAATTTGGTGCAATTGATCTTTGTTTCAATAGACCCCTCATTCAACATATCCACCACCAATGACACTTTTGCAGGCTGCATCAGATTCAACCTCGAAGGCGAATCAAGACTCAATGTTACAAGAATCGAAACGACCTCAGACCCAATGGCGTGCGACGTGTAAGGACCCAATAACGACGACAGCAGGCTCACCCCTCCTTTCTCAACAACCGTGGACCTCGCGGTGGCATGATTCGTTACAATTCGTCGAAGCTCCTTTAGCGAGTGAACACGCGCTTGACCCTTAACTCTCTTAAGGGTGTCTAGGATCTCTGCAGCATTCCCTTGCACATCTTCTGATTTCTTCTTCATCTGCACATACTTTTGAGAGAACCATGTGTGAATCAACTGATGCAGTGTCTTGTTTGGTGTAACCGAATCATCCCAAAGCTCCTGCATCGTCGTCGGGCAAGTGAAGTGACCCATATTGAACCATTTGAGTATATTGGATCGCTCATATGTTTGTCCAGTGCAAAGGGTCACAGGATCTTGCATTGGTTCGAGTGAAATGGGGCAAATGAACACTGATGGAACATCTTGCAGATCCAATTGCTCAATCATCATATTCAGATCCAATTTTTCAGCAAACCCACCTCCAAAACCGATTCCACCACCCAAAACACCATCTTTAACAGCAGTATCAAGATCAAGAACATGCCCATTAACCCCATCTGTTCTTGCAGTACACACAGGCATTTTCACAAACACTTGGTGGGCAACTTGTGTTTTCAACAATAAACGCAACGAAAACACCTCTCAATATCAGCACATTACATCAAGAAATTCCATCTTTCATCTACAATCACTCGAACAAATGTGGGTCTTTTTCTTCTCGTTGTTTTCTCTTTCCTCAAATGGAGTCTGATCCACTTTAACTCGGTCAAAAGACTCATCACCATCAAAACAAAAATGATAATAATAATAGTCTCTTCCCCAAAATCAAAGTGATTTACGTCGTATTCAAAGCTTTAAAAGGTTAGAATAATCATGAAACCAATTGCAGATCAGTCAATGAATAAATAATTAGACACCACACAGAGATCTATATGCTTTATTAAAGTGGGATTGAATTAAAGAATCAAAAAGGGGATTTCTGATTTGGAAATAAATAATGAAAATTGAAAGAGACCCAGATGGGAAGAACCTGTGGAGATGATAAATCTTGAGAATAAACAAAAGAAAAATGAGGTGAGAGATAAAGGGGTTAACAGTTTGACACCTCTTTGAAGCTCTGCTTTTGGGGGCAATCGTTCAATGCCTTCAACACATATCAATAAAGAAATGAGACATATATTAAATAAAGATATCGGATTTCTTTTTATTATTAATAAATTTGTTTAGAGATTGGGGCCGATGTATAAGCCATATAGCCCGCTTTGCATGTGTTGTTGTTATCTAGCGTTTAATACAAACTAATTTTAAGTAAACAAGTTTATAAATAATGATATTCAGTTAGAAAAACTTGTTTGGTAACATTGTGTTGAGTAATTAAAAGATCTGACTGAATACGAGATAGTGTCTAAATTATTCAGTATGTTTTTGAACCTTACTCATTAAAAGATTCAATAAACCATCAAGAAAAGTCTTTTATGTGAATCAAACTCAGTTATTATACTTGGCATAGATCAAATGTAGTGAAAAAGAAAATATGATGGGTGCAAAGTTACATAACGTTTTGATATATTACGTTTAAAGCGAAATGTACAGCTAGTTATATGGTTTTTATTAAACTTTTAAATAGCTTTTGGAAAAAGA
Organism: Flaveria ramosissima; assembly: GCA_025215565.1. Classification (NCBI taxonomy): domain Eukaryota; kingdom Viridiplantae; phylum Streptophyta; class Magnoliopsida; order Asterales; family Asteraceae; genus Flaveria; species Flaveria ramosissima. The sequence continues at coordinate 8,646,304 of CM046033.1, read as the reverse complement.
AATTATATAACTAACAGAAAATCATTTTTGTTTCAGGTTTAGACTTTAAAAATATTGTTTTAACAGAGAAAACTAAATATTAGCTGGCATAACAACATCAGTTAGAAAGAACCTTAATTTAAAATTATTTCAGATTGATTTTATATAAAGGGACAAAAAGAAAAAAAGACTTAAAATCAAGATTATTAGTAGTTAAAAAACTAGGGAGAAAATGTTGACAAGACTCTATAATATATATAATTTTATGAAAAAACTTAATAATAAACTGATTCACTTTTGTTTTTCACTTTAGGTAATTTTTTGTTTACTTTGGAAATAATAATGTAGGGGTAAAAGAGTAATTTGAGTTGGGTCACGTGGTTCGAGTCGTCAACAGAGTAGCACCGCACGAGGACTGGGGTTAGCCAGACCGCACGAACCAAGGCTATAAAAAAGTGAACCAAACCCACACGGGTACTTGGGGTTCCACATAACACACATCATACCAAATAAACTTTCACTATGACCCCTTCAACTTTGATTGTTTTATTTTTGTTTAATTTAAGAACCATGACTTTTAAGGAACTGTTACCATGTTTATTTCAAGAAAAAGACTAGTATCGTTGGTAAGCATGAACGGATGTAGGTTACAAGTATGTCATGTGACATTGTAAAAAAGGTTGATTTCTTCTTTACCTATGTGGCATTCGAAGGACGTTGTGAGACGATAAGAAGGACGTAAAAAAGAGAAGTGTTAAACGTGAGACAAATCGATATGTTTTTTAAGTGGTTAGTCTAGTATAACCTCTTGATCGTATAGTGTATGTTTTTGTTATAATTTAGGTTGATTTCAGTAATATGTTTGATTCGTGAAAGAAAGCTTTCACATACACCTAAATACTAATATATTGTTAAACTTATAAAAGATTAGTCTAGATCTGTCACGAAGTAGAATTTATATACGTTGTGTATGGCTAGTGTTGTAAAACTCGCTAGGCTAGTCGAGAGGTGAGATAAAAACTAGCGATTAATCTGGAGAAATCAGGATAACCGGGATTAAACATATTGGAATTTAGATATGTATTTTTCTTTAAACTTAATACACACACATTGATATGAATAATCAGATTTGACTGATTTGGCCACTTAGGACCGATTGTGGGTTGTCTAGGATCGATTTGTGGCAATTAAGAATGACTTTGACCGACTACCAAATTTTTAGACTGATTAGGGGAACTTGCACTGGTCTAGGACCGATTAATCCCCGACAAGATCCGATTATTACAACACTACAATATTTGAAAATATGAACTTTATAATAGTTTTAACACCTTATAAATAATTAAAACTTTTAATCATGTTCGATAATGATTTTACTTCTTTTACTTGGTCCAAAGTTGCAAAACAAATAAATATCCCAAAATTCAAAACATAGGGAAGTTTGAAACTCATAAAAAGTGTGAGGAACTCTTAACAATAGGGAGAAGTTTGAGGGGCAAAAGTAAATAAAAAAATGTTTGGAATATTATATTGTAATAATAAAAGTTGGAAGTGATGTGTGGTGTGGGGTAGGGCTTTCGGGCAAATCAATAAAAATGAAATAATAATAATAATAAAAAAGGGGGAAACAGGTTGACCATGACAGTGTGTTGGTTTGACTGTACTGGATTCGACCATATTTGGTCTTTTGTTTGACCGAAAGTTTTATGCTCGCTCCAATACGCACCCCACTTTCATCCACTTATTTAATGACACGTTTTCTTGTTTCCTTCTTAAATCATATGTTTCGTCCTTCACAATGAAGTGTTCATTCTACAATCTACACAATTTTTTTACAACTAAATGCATTTGGGAAATATAGAAAAAACAAAAATATTGTTTATATATTAAGAATCTTAAAAAAAACGATAAAATATCTAATTGTGTTTTGGGCAGGGCCGGTCCTGTGGATTTTAATGCCATGGACGAGCCGGAAAAAGGCCTCTAGGCCTTAACGACTTACATTATATAAATCAATTTTTTTTAAATGAAAACAAATGTTTTAGCAATAAACATAACAATATCATAGTATTACAATGACATATTATAATAGTTAACCAATAACTCGTGAAGCTCTCCTAGCATTCTTGATAGCAAATTGGTTTATAACATCTTCGTAGTTTATAGTCTCTAATATTTCGCTTTCGATAGCTATCATCGCCAATCCGCTAAGTCTTTCTTGGGTCATCGTGGATCGTAGGTAAGATTTCAATAAGTTATTACTTAATTTTAAGTTCTAACATCTAAATTCTAAATTTCTAACAATTACCCAATTCTAAGTTCTAATATATAAATTCTAACGAAACACATAAACAACATTATTATATAATTATACAAACCCTAAATACCCTAGTATAGAAAGCAAACTAAAAATTAGAAAAACACTAAAAAGTCACAATGATTCAATAAAACAATAACCTTGAATTAAATAATATATTGGAATCGTCGATTCGGTGGACGGTAGACGTCGGTGGTTCTTAGTCTTCATCGGCAGGCAACAACACGCACTCACGTAGCAAGCAGTTCACAAGCAGGCAGCAGAAACCATTTGTGGGCTACCCAATATATTAGTTTGTGGACTTTAATTACAATCAATATTTAAATATTTTAGTGGGCTATTAGTTGAGTAATTAGGTTATCAAAATGGGCTCAAACAATTATATTTGGTTTAAAACATAATTGGGTTAAATTTTTAATTGTATTATACCTTATAATTATTTTTTTTATAATTACATATTTAAAAAAATTTGTGCCCTCTGAGCGAGTGGGCCCTGTACGGGAGTCCATCCCGCCCCTCCTTAGGGTCGGCTATGGTTTTGGGTTTCTTATAATTTTATTTCAAAACTGATTTGAACCGTCTCATACGTACTATTAAAATAGCAAACCTAGGTGTTGTATTTTCAGTCTCATTAAACTAGTATAATTTAATTAATCGATCTTTTGCATAGAAAAGAGTCAATTTACTAGCAAGATTGTTCTCTTAGGAATCATTCTAAACTAATAATAATTAAAATAAAGTGATGTTTGGTGAATTTTTTTTCAATTTGAGTAAACTTTTTTAATTTTTATAATATGAAGATTATGTTGTGTTTAATTGCTCAGTTAGTGTGAATGGTTTGTTAATTCATTGATTATTTTGATGATAGTTACAAGTGATCAAGTGTGTTGATCGTGTCTAGTTATTTGAAATGTCAAATTGGGTTCGAGCTAAAAAACAAGTCTTTTAAGGAAACAAATCTAATGGGTTTGACTTAAACATGTTCACTAGTTATATTTTTTCTATGGCCGTTAGAGGCGACGATGGGTACATGGTGGCGTTGGTTGTGGCAAAATGGGTGGTTACAATGATACCGGTTGTATCAGCAAGTAAATTGTAACGTAAGTGAAACTTGACTCTATACTCAAATGACAATATAAAATAAAAACAAACAAAAAAAAAAGATAAAAGGTGAAATGGTATGGAGAAAGAGAATATACTTATGGTGCTAAAATGTTTCTATTATATGATATGCAATTACATGGTAATATGAATGAGTATCCTTTATCTTTAAAGCTTAGCCAAGTCTAATCTAACCTAATTTTAAAGTATTTGGGTACTATGTTGATGAGAATGGGTTTCGAACACCTCACTCTATCCATATTCTAATACGGATTATCTATACTTACGTTTCATTACTACATTTCATGTATATAAGTTATTTTTTTAATAAAGGAATGACAAAAGAAAAGCTATAGTAATATTTCATTTCGCTCGTTCATGGAGATTGTCGATCTTGAATCCAACACATACCATTTGGTGCAAAGATTCTACCATAGATCAATGTATTTTAGTTACTACCTCACCCGCCTCTTAATCCGGTAGACATTTTTCGAACTAGATCAAGGCTACAAAGGCTTTGGTTAAATCCACTAACTCCCTTTAAACCTAAATGAACTCCTAATCCACCATAACAATTGTCTGGTTAATCACATCACCAAACTCACTAAACACTTCTCATCATTTTAATCTAAAACATTTCGTTCCAGCCTTCTTCGACCACTAGACCTATCACTTAATGTTACTTAATGTATTTCATGTACTTAAGTTAGTTTTTCAATTAAAGAAGGACAAAAGATATAACTTTTAGCAACATTTCATTTCGTTCATTCAGTATTATTCTTTTTTTATTTTGGAGATTGCCTATCTCAAACTCTGCACATACCACATACCATATTGTTGATAAACAGATTGTATATGAGGTTTCGCAAAAATGGAACTTTGAGTGAACACTCGTAATATAATAAGAAAGTCATAATATGGTTTGTTTTACAATGTCACATGACGCTATCAGATAACATAATCATGAACTTTAAATCTTAAAAGGTGTGATAGTTTGATTATTTTGACAAATTAAGGTTTGTTTTGTATGAAGTAATGAACGAGATAATGTAATAAACAAGAAACTAAAATAGAAAAATGAATGAAACGAATCATTACCATTTCACTACCATTTTTTGTTACGTTTGTGAGAATGAAGTGAATTATAACTTTGTTTCGTCGAGTAGACAAAAAAATGATGAAAGAATAAAATACAATGGTGGTGGTTGTGATGGTGGTTGGTGGTGGCGGTGGCCGTTCATGGTGGTAGTGGTTGGTGGTTTGACTAATGTTTGTGGTGGTGATGGTGGTTGGTGGTGGACTAGTGATGGCGGTGGTGGTCATTCATGGTGGTGGTTTTGGTGGTGGTGGGTTAGGTCAAGGGTTGAGTTATAAGATTTGAGTTTGGGTCTGAATTAAAAAAATGATATTTCATTACTTGAAGTAATGAAAGAAAATATCTCTTCCCAAAAAAGTGAAAATCATTAGAATAGAATGAATAACATTTTTTATGCAACGAGGCATTTCATTTCTATGTGAGTAACAAATATGCTTTTTTCATTTCAATGGAATAACTTATTCCATTTTAGGTTACATTCATGTATACCAACCGCCACCTTAGTTTAGTACATAATTGCATCACGAGTTCATAGTTCTTGGCATGACTCAAAACAAGATACAACCGCAACTTGGTAACAATGACGCTTTAGGTGTTATGTATTATTATCTTAATTAAACGGCTTGTGTTCGGATTAAAGTGTTGAACTATTTAGTTCTTAAGTTAACAAGTCGATTTTCCAACTCTTTATATCCATATAGGCCAATTTGTTCCAACCATCTAACTCGTTTAACACATTTAAAAGTTGATCACGTGTTAACCAGCTATACTTGTTTATCTAGAAGGGACGTGTTGGGTTATACGATTCTAAGTGTATCCAGGTTGAGGTTGATGTGTTTGATATGAATAAAAATACATGTCACGTTATGGGTTAATGATACAACCAACCAATCGCACAAGATTGACACTTATGTCCATTTCAGTCTCGTATCGTTCGCCCTTTCCTTTCACACCCCTAAAGTAAGTTGTTTGTCTTCAGGACACAAACTCGTTTCAATTGGGGAAGGTGTGGGGAAGGGGGAGCGGATTGGGGCTTTGAAGAAAAACAAAGACGAAGCTTCGTTCCTCAACAAAGTGTTCATTTCTTTTTTGCCAGGTTTCATTCTCTTTCTTTTTTGATTGGAGAATGAATCAATCAAGAAATAAAACGAAGTTCGTTGACATCATCCGTTATCGGCTGCCCATTGGAGGAACATGAAGAAGCCATCGTATCTGATCCCTAACTCCAACGTCCAGTTTAATAATCCCGAACTTCATCTCCTCCTTTCTTTCTAATGAACTTATGTAGATTCATAAAGAGTATTCGTAACCCATGGACCCATCACATAGTACACTAGCGAGAAGGTTGTTAAGAAGTCAACATTCAACGATCTGTTATTAATTTATAAAAGCCAGGTCTTTAGGCTAAAATATCAAGCCACAGGTTATCTGCTAGGTTTGATCGAGTGTTAGCTCAATATTTTTAAGTTATAATTATTAACTAGGCTTGAAATAAAAAATCAATAATATAGTAAGTTTTTTCTTATTACTTGCTGAATATTCATCTTGAGTTTGCTGATATGTTTCTTTTATGTTGTCTTCTAGTTCTTATCGACACATGCATATCTATGTTTGTGTAGACTTTTTGTTTATAAAATATAGTGCTTTCAGATCAAGAACACATCTAAATTTGGTATATTCTCTGCATATGCGAGAAGGGTTCCTATTATCTTTGTTCATAAAAGAAAAAAGAAAATGGAATTTGACCATTAAGAAAGTATGATGTTCATCCAATATATCGTAAGAGTAAAACGGTGACTAGCAATAGTCTTCTCAACTACTCGATTTCTTAATTCTCATGTTAATTATATTTATGAAAATTATGTCAAGTATCTTCACGTAATTAAATCAAGTTTGTGTTAAAGTTTGATAAGTTTTCGTTTGTGTGTTTTTTATGTTGATGAACATTTACTTGTGTTCGTTTGTCTATGTGTGTGTTTATCAATGTTCGATGATTGTTCGTAAACAATTCATAACAATATATTCCTTTAATGAACGAACACGCACATGAAAATCTCGTTCTGTAGTGTTCGTGAACAGCTCATTAACAACTTCATTTTTCTAATGAACAAACACAAATAAAACAAATAAGGTTTTGTTTATGTTTATTGGTTCGTTTACATCCCTAATGATTGTAGTGTTACCGAATCGGGTAACTTATAGGGGTGTTCACGAACCGAGCCGAACCGAGCGGACATATGCTCATGCTTGTCCCGTTTCCAAACCGAACTGAGCCGATCGACTCGTTTACAACCAAGCGGAAAATCGAACGAACATTTTTCGAGCGTGAATTTTCCAAACGATCGTCGAGCGAGCACAAACGAGCGGCGAACAATTTGTATAACCCAACTATCTAGTGTGTCATCCGATTTATATTGCAATGAAAGATTGTAACAATGTTGGGTCTTACGTTTTAATGATTAAAAAAGCAATCACATTTCATAATATATTTGTTGGATCAAGTTAGGCTGGTGCAACCAAAACAAATACTTAGAACATTTTGGTGCAACGGACAAAGGAACTTCCGAAGGCAAAAAGAGAACTTCCGAAGGCAACTGCTGAGCTTTTGAAAGTCAAGTCTGAAAGAGCTTCCGAAGAGGAACTCCAACTTCTGAAGACAAAGTCTTCCTTCTTCCGAAGTTCAACACTTAGAAGATTTCAAGACAATGACTTTCAAAGTATGAAAGCCTGAAAAACAAATCAAGCCTCGGAAGAAGTAGCATCTTCCAAAGTATAAGTGACTTCGGAAGAACTTGTTCTTCCGAAGCCAATTAACCTTCGGAAGAACCTACTAAGAACCAGTGGACATAAGTATGGTCCTTCTGACACTCCGCTGCAAATCTCTGAGATACTGCATGGTGCTTTCCCACGCCCATGTAGTTGACCATACTATTCATTCATTATCAGTTAGTACAGTTACCAACTTTAGTTGGTGACAAAAGATAAGTCATGGACATGTCATGACTACCAAATCTTAGATAATATTTTATCTAAGATACATTATCTTTAGTAATGTAGTATTTGCTTTAGTCATAGGTTTCCAGCTAGTATCAAAGTATATCCGACTGTAGGTAGAAGTATATATAGTTTCTCATTGTAACTCATGTAATATGCTTGTAAGAGTCTTGTAATACTTTAAGTTGAGAACTAATATATACAAGTACCTTGAAAATTATCTTCTTGTGTTTTGATTACTTAGTATATTATTATCAACTCTTAGAGGATTCTGCATCATCTATCCGAGTGAGTCTTAGTGAGTTTGAGAGACCAATATTGTGTTGAGTGACAAACCTGATCCTGCAATTGGTATCAGAGCTTTTTAGGCTCTTGATTGTGTGATCTCACCATCCAAATCAACCTTTTCATCACTTATATACTCACCTCACTAAAAAACGGCCCTCAACCAAAACTCTGAATGTGAACTGGGGACGATGACCAAAGCACCTATCATCACCCCTGAAAAATTCAGATCATGCAACAGACGTATTGAAGGCTTCATCAGATATCAAGACAATAAGATGTGAAAGTCTATCACCAATGGGCCTTACAAGCCAAAGGTTGCTGCACCTTCTAGAAATGGTGCTATGATAGAGAAGCCAGTTGAAGATTATTCAGATGAAGACCACAAACGGCTGGACATCGACAACAAAGCCATGAGTGTTCTCATGTCTGCCATACCCAACTCTATCATGGTAGGCTTTGAGAATTGCCAGTCAACCAAAGAACTCTTTGATGCTTTGACTTAGATGTATTCAAGCCCCAGTGACTCCAAGAAAGATTCACTGAAACAATTTAAAAACTTCACTAATATTGCTGGAGAGACCCTTAGGCAGCAATACTTCAGGTACATGAATCTTATCTTTTCACTTCAATCCATTGGAGTGTCTCCTGAGATGAGAGATATCTAAAGAAAATCATGAGTGCTCTCCCAAATGAGTGGACGTTCTACTGTGTCTCTATCAAGAGGATAGAAAATCTGAACTCCCTCACCATGACTGAACTATATGGCATCCTTGATGGATACCGTTTAGAGATGGAGAACAAGAAAGGTCACCAGGTGAGCAGACCCTCAAGCCTTCCTGCTAGCAATGCTTTAATGGTTGCTGAAGGCTCAGGACTCCCCCCAACCTCAGCAGTACCTGACTTACTCCCAGCAGCCATCATGTTTCTCCGGGCCATACATCACATTCCCTGAGACTCCAAGGTCTCAACAAGCTCAGTCAAGTCCCTTTCAAGACAGTTGTGCCTTTGTCTCAGGAAATGGACATCCTAGTGATTTTCAATTCTGTTTTGATGATCTAGAATGTTTCAGCCCGGATGATGTCGAGTACATGGACATTGTTCAATAGATGGCTTTGTTAACTTACAGGACGGAGAAGTTCTTTAAAAGAACTGGAAGGCAATTCCCCCAAAACCCAACTAACAGCAAGTTTGGGTTTGACAAAGCAAAGGCCAAGTGTTACAACTGTAACCAGCTAGGCCATTTTGCAACGGAATGCAAGGCTCCCAAATCCAATCCGAGATCCACTCAAGCTTCCACACATTCAACCACACCTAAAGCTGCTGGAAAGTCAACTGAAACAGCTGCTATGGCTCAAGAAGTTGACTGGAGCTTCATGGTGCAGGATGTCACCCCTGCTCAAGCATTGATGGCTGGAACTGAAGACAACAAGGTATTTGAACACCTTTGTACTCCAGCTTGCATTGCTAAAGTTAAAATGTATCAGGACTACAATATGGATATTAAATCTGATATTGAGTCTTTTAATATCTTAAAATCTGATTTTAAAAGGGCTGAATCTGACTATAAAAAAAATTAAAGAGTTGGAGAAAACTGTGTCCTCTTTAAAACATAAGCATACAAGTTACAAGACTCAAATCAAAGATTTAATCTCCAAATTGACTGAGGCTCAAGCCTAGCTAATAATAGCTGAGGCTCAAGCTAGGAAGCATGTTATCTCTGAGCAAAACTTCCAAGTCATTCTTGTATTATCTTCCTACTCAAAAATCTGTTACCAAAACAAAGGTGGGTTGGGAACAAATTAAATTGCTCCACCACACTCTTATGAGTCAATTACACAACCAAGATGTGGGACTGAAGAGCAAGAGGTTCCATCTGCTGACCCACCTTCCCATGATTTGAAGAATGATGCAACTATAGAGACCATCACAGGGAAGGACCAGGTAAATCAACCCATTTCGACTAGTGTTGATCAACCTTTAACCACCAAAACCAGAAGAAACAGGGCTAAGGCAGCCAGAAAAACTGCCAAGAAAATGGCTGAGTCTAAGCTAAAGATCGACCCAAAACAAAAGGGTGTATTCATTTCAGCTGGATTCCAGATGGTGGGAAACTTTGATCTGGGAAAGGAGTGTAGTACCAACACTCCTGTCCTGTTGAAGGATCAAAAGTTAAAGGGGAAGTCTGTTGATGAAAACAAGAAATGCAAGAAACAACAGTCTTCACATCCCACAAAAATTAACATTGCATGCATAATGTGTGGTCTGCAAAACCACATAGCTAAAGATTGTTACTACAATCATGCAAGCACACATTATGCAATTAATGTTAAGAAAGAAGGAGTCAATGAGGGTTTCACAGTTGGATCTTATCACATGGTTCAAGTAATGAAAAAGGGAAAGCTTGTTTCCGAAGCAAAGTTGCTTTCGGAAGAAACTCATTTTTTCGAAGGGAAAATAGCTTCGGAAGAGAAGGCTAAGAAAATTCAAAAGAACAAGAGAGTTCCCTTAAAACCTCTCGAGAAGAAGACTGCTTCGGAAGAAAATGTGGTAAAGGCTTCTTCCAAGAAGCTTCGGAAGAATGCCATGCTGCTCAAGCTTCAATAAGCTCATCCACACTGATCAGCCAAGGGATTAAATAGAAGATCAGACAAGATGCTGCAACCCAACCTTCTTCCTCAAAGACATCCATTGAATCCTCTTGCATAAATTTTGGTTCAATTATGTCATCATTATTGGAAGAACCCTAGACCAACAAGGCTTGGGTTTCCAATAAAAACTAACATTTTCACCTTATGTGTAGGGACATCCATATGACAAGAATGACAATGTATGGATTGTAGATAGTGGATGCTCCAGACACATGACTAGAAACAAATCTTTGCTTTAATAATTTTAACATTTTGATGGAGGTCCTGTTCAGTTTGGAGGTGAGGCTGGAGGATATATTTCTGGCATAGGGAGTATATCCAATGGCAATTTAAAGGTAGACAAAGTAAACTTTGTCAATCAGCTTGAACACAATTTTTTAAGTGTTTCCCAATTCTGTGATCAAAAGCACCCAATGCTTTTCACAGAACATGAGTACATTATCCTCAAACCTAGGATGACAATTGCTCAAAAATTGGTGCTTCTTAGATCTCTTAGGAAAGGGGATATGTACAAGTTGAATATGAACAATGCTTCCCCACTGGGTGAAGTATCATGCTTTCTTTTCAAAGCTGATAGTGGTGAGTCAACTCTGTGGCATAAACGAATGTATCATGTCAATTTTAAAACCATGAATAAATTGGTTAAAAATAACTTGGTACATGTTTTGCTTAAAAAGAAATTTTTCTGCAATGATAACTGTGTTGTATGTCTGAAAGGAAAGCTAGAGCATCTCATAAATCCAAAGTAGTTAACTCCATCACCACTCCATTACACTTATTGCACATGGATCTATTTGGTCCCACAAGTATAATGAGCATTGGAAGAAAATCATATTGCCTTGTGATTATTGATGATTTTACTAGATTCACATGGGTATTCTTTTTAAGAACTAAAGATGAAACAGCTAAAGTTGACGATACTTTATTCCACTGTTCATTCCTTATCAGTTAGTACAGTTACCAACTTTAATTGGTGACAAAAGGTAAGTCATGGATATTTTATGACTACCAAATCTTAGATAATATTTTATCTAAGATACCTTATCTTAGCAATGTAGTACTTGCTTTAGTCATATGTTTCCAGCTGGTATCAAAGTATATCCGGCTGTAGGTAGTAGTATATATAGTTTCTCATTGTAACTCATGTAATATGCTTATAAGAGTCATCTAATACTTTGAGTTGAGAAGTAATATATACAAGTACCTTGAAAATTATCTTTTTGTGTTTTGATTACTTGGTATATTATTATCAACTCTTAGAGGATTCTGCATCATCTATCCGAGTGAGTCTTAGTGAGTTTGAGAGACCAATATTGTGTTGAGTGACAAAACTCGATCCTGCAATAATATTTTTATAAACTAGCATTAGTAAACCCGTGTATTACGTGGGTTGAATATATAAAATATTAATATAATAAAATTTATTAATTATAAAATGATATTTTAAAATATGATATGACTGACATTGCGTATGAGAAATGACTATAACTAATAAAACAGAGATATCAACTTTTTAAAATTTTGTATTATTTTTTTTCCAGAAAAAATAAACATTTTGTTCTAAAACAAACCGTATAAAATGTCATTTTAAATTTTTTTTTATTATAACTCCCAAATGAATTATTTTTTGTTTTTAAAAAAATAGACTTTTTAAAGATACCAATTTTTATTATATTTCATATTTTTTAAAAAGTGTTATGCGTTAGGAAAATTTATTATTTTATAAAAAAAATTTATTTAGAAATAATATTAATAAATAGATTTTTTTAATTTATAAAATGTAAATGAATATCAAATAATATTATTAGTAATTAAGGTAATTATTTAAGATGAGAGAGAGGCGGGAAAATTTTGGTGAGCATGATTGTGGTGGTGCCACGTGGCACCTCAAATTACTTTTTTATTAAAGTAGAAAATAGAAAAATATTAATAAATAGATATTTTTAATTTATTAAATGTAAGATAATATTAAATAATATTATTAGTAATTAAAGTAATTATTTAAGATGAGAGAGATGCGGGAAAATTTTGGTGAGGATGATTGTGGTGCTGCCACGTGACACCTCAAATTACTCTTTTATTAGAGTAGAAAGATTGACAATACTTGTGGTTGACGATAAGGCTAAGACTACAGCTGATGAGAGAATGATGACGGTGAGAGTGAGAGATGATCGACTAAGAATAAGAGTGGGGTTATAAACTGTCTCTAAGTTGCTTAGGATTTCACTTTATGTTTATTGTTAAGTTTTTTATTAGGGAGTTTTTTACCAAAGTAATGTAAATGAAAATTTTATTTACCAAAATGATGTACTTAAAAAAATTATTTACTAAAATGGTGTACTTTTGAAACTCTATTGTTACACACTCCTACTCTTATTGGTAACTTATAAAAGTTTTATAAAATGTTTTTCTAAACCATTTAAGGATGATATCTTTAAATTTTTTGAATTTTTTTAACTGGAGCCTTTTTTATAGTTTTCTAGAAATATTTTTTTTGAATTTCTATTAAAAATGTTTTATAAGAACAGCTTTTTAACATGTTTTAGTCCTTGTATTAAAATAGATATTTTTTTTACTTTTTTTAACTTCCATAAAATTGAAATGGAATCTACGTTTTTAAGTAATTAAAAAAACTTTTTTATAAAGTTAAAGTGATGTTACTAAAATAATTATATCCATTTAAAAACCTTCTATAAAATATCACGACAATGTTTATATATTTTTCTAAAACCACTTTTTATTTAACTTTTGAAAATATTTTCTTTATTAAAATATTTTTTCCTTAGTTAGAAAATAGTTTGTAACATTTTTTTCTTTTATTAAGATTATTCGAAATGAAAATTGCATTTTCTAAAAGCATTTATAAATATAACGATTAAACACTCAAAAACACATTTCTAACAACTTACTAAAATGAAGAACGTATCTTTCTACAAACTTTAAAATAATAAAAAATCATTTTGATTTCAAAAAGCTAAAAGAATAAAAAATATTTCTATTTCAATTCCATGTTTAAACATTTTAAAAGTTATTCTTATAAAACTTTTTGAGAGAATTAATAAATATTGTCCGGAAAACTAAAAAAAATATATATTTTAAAATGTTTCTGAAACTTAAAAATATCATTCCTAAAAGAATTAAAAAAACACAAAAAAATAATGTCTTGTAAAATAACCAACAGAAATAAGAGTGAGAAATATTAAAATTTTAAAACTACACTATTTTGATAAATATTTTTTAAACTACACTATTTTGGTAAATAAGTTTTGCATCTACACCATTTTGGTAAAAAACTATTTATTAGGTTAATTGATCTCGTATGCTTACATATAATTATATATTTGTATATAATGGACCAAATCCACTAAATGCTATGTATAAAATCTTCCTACTCTAATAAAAGGGTAAATGGGGTGCCACGTGTCAGCACCACAATTATTGGGATGACACGTGTCAACACCACAATCATCTTTATTCAAAATTTTTCCCGCCTCTCTCTCCTATTAAATAATTACCTTAATTACTAATAATATTATTTTAATACTTTTTAATAATTAATAAATTAACAAAGAAATCTTTTTATTAAGATTATATCTAAATAAATTACTATTTTTAAATTATCAAATTTGGGAGTTGTAATAAGAAAACTTTTGAAAATGACATTTTTAATACGGTTTGTTTTAAAACAAAATATTCATTTTCAATAAAAGAAATTTAAAAACAAAATTTTAAAAAGTTGATATTATCATTTTTTTATTTCAGTTATATCATATCTTAGAATATCATTGTTTAATTAATAAATTTATTATATTAATAATTTATTTATTTAAACCGTGTAATACACGGGTTTACTAAAGCTAGTATATGTATAATAAAAATAATTCGAGCCGAGCCGAACGCATCTTTGCTCGTGCTTGGCTCGTTTACAAACCTATCCGAACCGATCAGCTCGTTTACAACCAAGCAAAAGTTTAAACGAACATTTTTCGAACAAATTCCGAACAACCGTCGAGCGAGCGTCGAACGATTTAAACAGCTATGGTAAGTTACCCGATTGCATATACCTGAACTACACATCCTCTCTCCCTAAAAATGTTAACAGACGTTCTCAATCCAACATCTAGCGATTAGCACCATGAAGAGAAACGAGAAACAACGAAAGTTTCATGATTCACTGATTAACATGCTCTATGCTCCACCTTCACCACCATCTCAACACACCCAATTCGACGATCAAACCCTCAATTTCGCACGAGAGATCGTCAATTCAGACTCTCATCCTATCAGTAGGGTCATTCTTCCGAATTGCAGTCACTTTCTTTGCCATCTAACTATCCAATTGACATTCTAAACCTGGGTAAATCGTACAGATACAGATGAATTAGAGGAACAAGATGAAAGAAGCTTATCATCCTCAAGCGACGAACAGGGTGAATTAGGGCTCCAAAAGCTCACGAGAGCTCAGAGAAAGAGACTTCGAAGAAAGAAGCTCAAAGAAGCTGCTTCACATCGCAGAAAGATCATCGGCCCTCAGTTGCCAATAGATGATCGAATCGATGAACGTTCGGAAGGTGTTCGACGAAATGCCGCAGAGAGACCCGATGGTGGAAATGAAACAAATGATCATAATCACAGTAAGAAACCCAAAACCCTGTTGAGATTCATTGTGAATTTAGCATTTTGATTGTTTTTTTTTGTGTCGCTGTAAAGGGGATTTGTTCATTCTTGAAAGTTGAAACACCATTTTTGGAGATTAGAGTTTATGAAAACACATTACTTTGTCTTCTTGTTTGTATGTTTTTCATGAAATTGACAGTCTGCTTTGTGGTTATTCAGGTGGAGAGACATCTTCTTGCATCAAAGTAAACCATAGAAGGATGATTAAGAAGAAGACAAGGGAGAAAGCAAAGACACCTCCCACTGATTTCAGCCATGGAGGTACAGATCATGGTACCCAAGATTAACCCTTTACCTGGATCTTTTCCAATTTCATAGAATTGATTAAAAGTTCCAATTTTTAATTCAAAATTACTGATTAACATGTTAGCAATCGACCAATCTCATTGAATACTGGAAAAAATCAGTATTTTGATATAATCAGAATGATTTGATTAATTTGTTAGTAATCGACTAATCTTCTGATGCATGTGTTTGGCTTGGCTTTAATATACGTTCACCTCTTTGGGGATGGGGGATGGTAACTTCCAGTTAATGTTAAAAACGAGTTGAGCTAGGACCGACCCACAATTGTTTCTCGGTGGATCATTGGGATAACTTTCAACGTGTTTTACCTTTATTTCTCGTGTTGTATCGTTGGGCATGATTGGAATCAAACACACTTACCTAGTAAAATTGAACACATAGCAAAGCTATTGTTTGGGTGTAGAAGGTGAGATGAGCGCAAACATTTCCTCTATTGCAAAATGATAAAGAGTCCGTTCCTAGTGGAACCCTGACACAATAAGACTATTTATTTTTGATGAAGTTGGGCATAGTAAAATTAGCGAGGAAAGTGGAAAATGTTGTGAGGTTCGAAGGCGAAGGATGAGCAGCCTTTGAATCTTTAATGAGTGCCTAGAAAGAGAGAAACTCAGCTAGTTGTCATTGTTTATTGTTGTTGGTAGTCATGGACTTCAATGTTCTATGCTGCTAAAACTCACTCTAAAGAAAGAAAAAGGAAAAAAAGAGAAAATAGATTGTAACCTCAAGTCCTAAACCAAGGTTTGATTTTTCTAAATGATTTTTGATGTGGTAACTGGTAAATAAACCTGCAGTTCACACACAAGTTCACATACAAACATGGGTTCACATGTGAACCAACACTGGATGTAGAATTATCATCTGAATTAGAAGTTAAAAAATGAGTTGGTTGGCATATAAAAGTCAAATAAACTCTTCTAGAACCAACCTACCAGAATTTTTCATTCCATGTATCTTGAATTATTGTAACAGTTGTCATTTTGGGTTTTCCACAAATAAGCTCTAACCATTCTTTTGGAGATTTTCATTAAGATATTACTGTGTTTATCCTCAATCTTGTAAGGTTTTGGGTATGAGTATACAAGTGTGTGATTCCTACAACAAGGACTTGTTCCGAAGGATCTTGATGGAGTGATGGTCAAGTGGGGTGCTCCTGGTTTAAACCTTGCGGAAGGCGGGTGTGATGATTTTAGTAATGGAGTAGTGTAAAGTAGAGAGTATGTACATGTTCTAGCTAATCAAATGCTGAAATGTGGTCATGAAATTTTCAACAACTAATAACATTGATACACACATGGTAACGTTCTTTTTGCTCACTTTAAATTTTCAGAAAAAAACCTCATTTGAACACACTTGCAACTTTTAAATTTCTTTTTGTACTTGGTGTTTGTAGATCCATATCTTTCTATAAACAAACTTAGTTTCTTTCTTCGAATGCATCCTTTTGTTGTGTAATCATCTTCTTCTACATTTGCTTGTTTTTCTATTTCATCTATGTTGACATTATATTGGTATGGGTGAAAAATAAGAGTTTGTGAACGGGTTTGTACACTACGTTCCTTAGGATACTTTGAAAACTTTTTAGGTTAAAGTCGTAAGTTTTGACACACGGTGTGAAATAACAACTCATCTCTATGAGAGTTTGTGAAAGGGTTTGTTCACTATGTTCTAATTTAATCTCAATATATATTCTAATTCTAATGGTTTGTGTTGTTTTTTATGATTGGGCTTTTGGAATGTTGTTAGGCTTGAGCAGTTGAAACCTAAATGGACTTGGTAGGATCAAATCTTATTAGGCTTGTTAGTGGATTTTTTTTTTTTTTTTTTGGGGGGGGGGGGGGGGGGGGGGGGGGGGGGGGGGGGGGGGGGGGGGGGGGGGGGGGGGGAGACATTTTAGATTTAGTCTTCATTATCGATTGCATAATCCATCCTCAACTAATCAGTCATCATCAACATCTAATCTACCATACACAAGAGAAACTACCTTCATACATCAACTTATACATATAAGATGAGCTATGCTTTTGTTTTATTTTATTTTGAACGACAAAGCAACCATACACATATTTCTAAATTACTACAAACTAATTTACATCATA
This sequence comes from Flaveria ramosissima, assembly GCA_025215565.1. Taxonomy (NCBI): domain Eukaryota; kingdom Viridiplantae; phylum Streptophyta; class Magnoliopsida; order Asterales; family Asteraceae; genus Flaveria; species Flaveria ramosissima. The sequence goes on along the minus strand of CM046033.1, from coordinate 8,628,802 downwards.
TTTATGTCCCAAAACCTCTTATCAGAGAGGCAAAGACTCTATCAAGTAACCTAGCCCCACATTAACAGTTATACTTGTTGATGTCCTATTTGCTAATTTCAGTGATTAATATTTTTTTTTATTTTTTTACTTGATAAGTAAAGTTTATAAAATAAAAAAATAATAATGTTTTTCATGTCATTGGTCACAAAAAAAATCATAAATATCAAGATCAAAAAATCTTGAGTGTTATTTAGGTTTTGATTGCATATGTTCTACGTTAAAAAATAAAACTCATGAATGTCAATTGACGCAAGACACTTTACCCTATGCCTCTCTTGTTCACGCTAATCATACACGGGACATGTATTCTTTCTGAATTTGTTTTTCGTAAAATGGTAATGGTTCTTGACCATCCAAAATCTATTTTATTGTTCCTATAACCGATCCATTGAAATGTACATTGTAAATTCATATAAAAAGTGTTTTGGTCCTCGAATTATTTGCTTTAAAGACAACATCATTCCGATACTTCTATAAAATCCACCAAATAGAAAAATATATTGCATCGCCCATATTTTCATTTTGCAAGACCATCTGGCGTTATCCAACCATTCCAAAATGAAATACGATTTTCGTGAAACAAACAAATCTCAATTAAGCCAACACAATTCTACACTCACCAAAGACATGATTCAATGTTCCTTTTTCCATTGAATATACAAGACAACGAATGTAAAATATATTTTCAACCCTTTGTTACAAAGCTTTTTCTTTGTTCGAAGATGATCAAAAAGTAAACTCCCAACGCCCAAGCTCCATTGAAGTTATATCCGCCATGGTCAAGTTCTGTTTAACCCAAGGCATATAATGCGAATCTTCATCCCCTCCCTAAAAAAATTATTAACGTATGATAGAAGCAGAAAGAATGAAAAATGTAAATGACGATCGATCCAAGAACCAAGAAGATTAATGTCGATCGTCCACCAATGGAGAGTAATTTTGCCCTTTTCAATTGGCAAATATTTTCTGGAACTTGTCAATAATCAGCATCCATATTGGCCCAACTAGAATACCAAATATGTAAATGGTAAGGCCTCTGATTTGCACCCGTCAAAGAAGCCATCTTGGAAACCTTATCTTTTTCCATATCGACCAGACTAGACTTATGAATATTTAATGTTTACCCTAACACAATATAAAAACAGTTAAAGCACACAACATATTTAGTAAATTCTCCTTCGACCATCCCCTAATATTTTTGCATCATCTGCATATAAAATGTACGATATTACAATATCATCATACTTGATACGAGCCCCACGAAACAACCATGGATTCACCAAATCTTCAAACATAATATGTAATCCTTTCATTGCTAAACTAAAAAAAGAAAATAAACACCTTGAAAGTTACAAAACCAAAAACGTTTATTTGATATCAAGTTTAAAAAACAGTTAATTGAATTCCCATAAATGAAAATGCAATGTTTTAAACGTCATAACATCACCCACACAAAAAATTACCGTCTTTTCTCTCTCTCAGACCGCTACCCTCCTCATAACAATTACAGCCTCTTCTCTCTCTCTTTTTCACATTCGTCATCCATAGCCCCGATAGCTCCCCGTCACACATAGCCCGAACGATTTATCAACACTCAATAACCATATGACAAAAGTCAAGAAAAAAACAACTTTAAGAATCAAAACCAAAATTTGAAGTTCGTAAAATATAAACTATTCCTCAGCTGAAAATAGCGCGTGAACCGGGTTAATAATAGTCGTACTTTACTTCCAGTACTTTTACGAGCCTTATTCTAGGGTTTGAATCAAATTCAACAAACAAAATTGCCGATCGATCACTCTGATTTCAATTGTACTCTCTGTTTCCGACGTAATCGCCGGAGTTTTGCTGCCGGTAAACACGCTGAATCGTCGTACGTTTATGATCAGAATGCAATTTTGATCTTTCAAATGCTAGTTTTAGTATCAATTATATGTTAATATCGAGTTGAAGCGATGAAAATCGGTTTGAAATGGTTCGATTTTGGTTGTAATGTTTGTTTTCATGCATAATTCTGTGGTAGATTGCTAATTTGCTATGATCGTTGTTAGTTGTTACACATGTATCCAGATTATGAGAGTGAAACTTGTGTGTATTCTGTTTTAAGTTAAGCACAAAATTGGTTCACAATCGGTTTTAGTATGTTTGATCTTACTATCGTGGATTGTTATTTTTGGCTTTCTGGTAGTCATATTTGGTTTTAGAGTTTCAGTTTTTTGTGATTTTTTGTTTGTCATTCATCTGATACATATCAGTACTTAGAGTGAAAATGAAAAATGCTGGCTTTTTTATCATAAAATTTGGTATTTTAGTCACCTTATACTGATTGTTGTACGCGTGAAGGGGATGAATCTTAATAGTATTTGCTATGATTCATTTTAATGTAACTATAGATTGTAAGAGAGTTAGAATAGATCATATGTCTTGTTACCGCGCACATTATTAATATTGCTGATAAGGTAAAGAGTACATGTTTTAAGTTTTCTAAAATCACCGGGGAGTAAATATGTGTTCTCCCTGATGTTGATTGCTGCTGGGACTTTGGATAATGTTTTGTAGACTTAATTCTTTTTTTTGAAATCTAGGTAAAATTTTGGAATTCCGTAAATGGGCGTTCCTAAGCAGAGGTGGACATCAGAAGAGGAGGCTTCTCTTAAAGCTGGAGTCGCAAAGCATGGACCAGGCAAATGGAGCACAATTCTCAAAGACCCAGAGTTTGGATCTGTCTTGCGTTTACGTTCCAATGTGGACCTTAAGGTTTGATATAATTTTACATGTTGATATCAAGTATTGTATATATTCAATCATAAGCTGGTATCTTGAGGATTTTGTTTTCTCCGGTGCAGGATAAGTGGAGAAATTTGCAATCAATGGCTAGTGGATGTGGATCCCGTCAAAGGGCTAGACTTGGAAAGTCAAGAACACAGACGATTCACACACCTGAAAACATTTGTATTGCTCCTAAAGAAGAACATGACGTGCAAACTTGTCTTCCAGACCCTCCTACGCCATTAGCTGGAACATTGCAGAATGGCAGTTCTACATTGCCGATGCCAAGGTCATATTAACATCTTGTCGTTGTATCTGTTTTCTTTTTCATTTGCTAAACTGTTGTTACTAGCCAGATGATCAAATGAATATGATATATACAAGTCTGTTTACTATTGTACCCTTCATATTCAAATGCCTGTGTGCATGTTGAACAAACGAGGTGTTGTTCCTTTGCTGTGATTTTATTTAAACCCTTGTCATGACTAATGTAGGTTGGATAGCCTCATACTGGAAACCATAGCTAACCTGAAAGAGCCAGGTGGTTCTAGTCGTGCTGCAATTGCCGAGTACATTGAGGTACATTCAAGTGTCATGTGCTTTGTACACCTCATTCCAATTCAGAAATTTGCAAACATAATTAGTTTATTTTTTAATTTCTGTATATCGTGAGTTTTTCTTTTTGTATATTTTGCTTAACCATCACTTATTACAGGAGAAGTATTCAGCACCTCCAAACCTTGAAAAACTGTTGAAAGCAGAATTGAATACTTTGACAGATGGTGGAAAATTAGTTAAGGTAATCAGCTGCTTTCTTGAACTACATGGAGGTATATAGTTTGATTAATATTCTTGCTTGGATCATACAGGTAAAACATCGATACAGGATAGCACCAAGTCCTGTATCGCCAAGTTTAAACTCGGATTTAAAAAATAATCCATCCCCATTGCCTCTACAAGTAAAGCAAGAATGTTGCCCCATAAGCTCCATCAAGGTTCTGACAAAAGCAGAAATCGATGCAGAGCTGGAGAAGATGTTGAGCATGACCCCGCAGCAGGCTGCTGCCATGGCTGTGAAGGCAGTTGCAGAGGCTGAAGCTGCAATTGCAGAAGCGGAAAGAGCAGAAAGGGAAGCAGAAACCGCAGAAGCTGATGCACAATTAGCCAAAGTATTTGCTGATGCTGCAATGCGGGCACTCAAGCAAACCACCCTTTGCACAATGTAAAATTTTAACGCCAAACTGGTCAACTGACTGGTATCAGAATTGAAGTAAGATGATAGTTATAAAAAGATTCTGAACATATGCTTTTTTATACAACTTAATGATAAGTATTTGTTCATATGCAGACTTTAGAGACAATGAAACAGGGTTTTCAACGATACAAGTCTCTTTTGTTGTGGATACGGCGAGCCTGTCAATTGTGAAGAGTCCTGCTCGTCAAGCTATGTTTTTCTTTTGAGGTATAGTTTGGAGGGTATAATTTGATACACTCGACATGTTTTTTTAAGTATTGGAACAAGTTTGCTGTTCTTGAGATGTGAAACTTGTTGTGTATGGACTTGGCTATATATGAAAGATGGCAAAGTGAATGGGTTGGACGGTTTGAGTAACATGTTATTATGTTTGGTCAAAACCAGTACTTTTTGCTACGGTCAGATCTAGATCGATTGACCTGAAACACTTTCTTGCCTTGACTTCTTAAACTATAAAGCGATTCGTGAGTTTTGGTTATTATGCAGAAATTGCATGAAAGAGATGTTGAGCGGGAAAGAGTTCTCGATTTTAAGGCAACTAGGGTTTTTAACCACCGCGCGTTGCGGCGGAAAACTCATGTGTGGTGATTTAACAAAGATTTCATCTAGGCTCAGAGAAGGTGGTTCGATATGGCTACAAACACTCGTTTGCCATGCCAAAACAACAAACACAACCTTTTATTCATCTTCATCGCCGATGCCATCAACATCGTAACCATGAGCAGCAGAATTAGGACACAGGTAGGCGTGGTCTTTCAAGCTCAAGCCATTTACTGTCACTATCACAACCCTTAACCATGACACTATCACAACCCTTAACCACGACATTGAACAACGGGAAAGATCATAGGTATATCTAAAACAACTCATGAAATCCATGTTACATGACAACGTATACATCAACTTGATCATATTGTGCTCAACAATAACTAAAACAACTCGCAACAAAAGTCTTGTATGAACCGGCACTCGTCGTCATCAACACAAACATAAAAACAGTACATGCATTACCCAGGGGTACCAAATGCACAAAGAGCTGCAAACAACAGTTCATCCCATTTCTAAATTAACATATAGCCTAACAACATCAATCATCAATCAAACAGGGGCAAACCCCCTGAAAATATCTAGGATATTGAAGCCATAAAGGCCATAGCCTCTTGCCCCTGAAAATATCTAGGATATTGAAGCCATAAAGGCCATAGCCTCTAGAACTGGCAGTTCAACAAGAGGCTTTCGACAACAACCAAATTGATACACGCGTTTAAATCAACAGTGACAGTGGTAAGACATATAACTGCGGGTTTTGAGGCTCAGAGACAGTGTTTCAGTGTGGTTGCAAACATTCGTTTGCCACGCCAGAACAAAGAAAACGATAGCCTTTTGTTTTCATCATCGCCTATCATCCAACAATTAAATCAATCTCGCACCCAACATAACAAACCACCACTGAGTTCAGACAACTATAGCCCACCAACATCGTGACCATGGACACCAGAAGTAGGATACAACATAAGTAGAACCGGTCTTTTAGGCTCAAGTGCGTTTAGGATCACTATCACAGCCCTCAAATATAACATTGAACAACAGAATAGAAGTGTAGACCAAAGACCCATCCTAGTGTTCAAATGGAATAAGGGTCGGCGTGTAACAGTGAAAATAGCTCTCAATTGTGGCCTGCATATCATCACTGAGCGAAAAATAAGAACATAAGAAGAACAATCGTTATCAGGCGCTATCATCGAAGAGATCTCAGCTGTGTAACACAAAAACGACCATAGGAAGATAATCGGCATCAACGCCGCCTTGGCGACACATGCAAGGAAGTTTCCGGTGGTGGCGGGGGCCTACAAACCCTAAGAAGGGCCGATTTCCGGCGTCTAGCCTAAAAGAACCCAAATCGACGCCAACGGAGTCAATGACGAGATGGTGTGACCACAACCACCACCACGTCGGCCTCCAAAGGCAGACGCAAGACGACGCTCAGGAGGCGGGCAACGACAACCAAGCCGGCAACCACCTCTGGCACCACCAAAGAAGCACACCAATTCCCAAACCATAATGTGAAAGAGATCTGTTAGTTTTCTTTAAACATCGTTGAGGGTGCAAAATGCAAAAAGAAGAAACTGATGTGGTCAAATCGCAGACCACCAAAAGCCCACTTTTTCTCAAACAACTTTTTTCATATATAGAAGAATGTGGGATGCCCCCGCACACATTGCAGGGTGCTGAAGAGGACTAAGGGGTCTCAAGCGTGAACACCGCATTTTGGGCTCGGTGGCATCACAAAAGGGAGCCCTGCTCGGGTGAGACCTACAAGAGGAACCCCTCCGCTTCCTTTTGGTCGTTTTTTCCCTCATATTACCTTGCATTACAGTAGAATAAAAAGTTATTTTAATAATAAAAAATACCACTTTTCCTTCAATGAATATTACTTTAAGCTTTAGTTTTTACACATCTATTCTATAAATTTTTTTCACTCTCTTATGAATACCAATATAAATTTCAGTTCTCTCTAAAAATGAACTCAAATAATCTCGCACAATACTAACCCAAATCTGTCTTTGAAGCCCCCTCGTGTACGTGATATCCATACAGGTTTTAAACTAAATATATAGGTTATAGTTGGCATTCTTAATCGAGCATTTATATGAGTTGTATTTAAACTTAATGTCGATTTGAAGATAGACAAATATGGGGATCGCACTTCAAAATTTTCCCTAATTGCAAATTGTGTACTCTCATTTGCAAGTGTAGGTGGGCTTCCCACTCTCCCAACACGCATGTAATTCAGCGATTAAAGTAAAATTATTTTTTCATTTTATGTAAACTCTATACGTGTGTGTGTATATATATATGTATATTTTACTTCGGTAATAAAACAAATTGCTTCTTTAGATGTATATATATTTTTTACTTCAGTAAACAAATTGCTTGGTTAGATGAGATAGTTGAAGTGTTGTGCAAACCAAAGAAAACCACGGAAACCAATAAAATAATTCATAAATTTTGTGTTATTTTAATTGTTAAAGGGTATTTAATTAGTTGTTACATATATGTTGAAAATAAATACGAGAATGAAGAGTCTTACGTATATGTAACATTATGTCAAATCAAAAATGGTTACGTATACGTAACCTATATGTTACGTATATGTAAAACCATGCCACGATTTTCATTTGATCCATACCCTTATTTATATACACACACATGAATATAAAGGGTAGTGATAAAATATTTGAAAGTTATGTTACCGATTTCATTGGTCTTTTTAGTTTTCAGATGACATTTTGGTTTTGTTAGGATCTCTTATCTCTCTCTATATATACACACACGTATGTATGTATATTTTACTTCGGTAAACAAATTGCTTGGTTAGATGAGATAGTTGAAGTGCTGTGCACTTGTGGCCTACAACTTTTATTCTTTTACGTATTTTTGCTTCTTTTTTGACCTTTTTAATTTTTTTTTTGTTTTAATTGTCTTTTTTTATTGTCTAGTTTTCTTTACTTTTTTCTTAGGTTGCTATACTTAAATTAATAGATCGCAACATAACGAAGTTTGCATACGCATTGCAACTTACTATTAACCACGTTAATGTATGACTATGTGGCGACGAGTATACCTTTTGTTTAAATCATTTTGTTTAAACTATTATGCCATAATATACGAGACGTCGTATTCTTTTAATTAGTATGTTTCTTTTATATAGTTAAGTGCATTAATTTCCGAAGTTGGTTACGAATTTGAAAAACAAGTCCTTAATCACGTGACTGTCATCGTACGTCCTGTCGCGAAACGCGAGTCACTTTACTTGTTCTTTCTTAAGTCATGGGAGTTCATTTTATATATTTTAGGAACTCTTTTTTTGACACTTAACTAAGAAAAAAACACAAGTAGTTCTTATACAAAGGTGAAAACAGAGTATAAGTAAATGTAGGAACCGTTCATATAAAATAAAAATTCAAACAATTTTATTAATATACTCAATACAAATGAACATAAGTAAATGATTATCAATCTCTTTTACAATGGTAAATTTACAGAAAAAGAAGAAACATAAATGTAAAAGCTGAGGATCGTGTTCAACACGGGGCCTTTAAAACAAATTCCGAGTCTCCCAAGAGAACTCGTTTGTTTCCCAGGGTACGACAGCCGAAGCAGTTTGTACTGCCGGGATTGATCTAGAACCCGAACTTGTTTGTAGAAGAGAATCCAGAGAGATAGAGAACCTGTTTTGCTGCAGGTTTCGAGTTGTGTTGGGGTATCTTACTTCTGAGCTACACTCAGTATTTATAGTGGAATTCGAACCATAACAGCCACCCAGCCATTAATCCGAAATCGTAACTGCTCATTTAATTCGTCATTAACAGTCGTCGGTTTCAGTCAACGTGTAACGGAAGCTGTTACGAGTCACAGCTCTGAGCGCGCCCCAAGGTCAGTCGCACCTGACCAGACCCTCGAACCAACCTTCAAAAATACTAAGGGCCATCAAAGCGCCAAAGTGCGCCATCAAAGCACCACATTGCGCCCACATGCCCACGCCGCGCGTGCGCGCGTGTGCGAGTCAAGGGTGCTTTGCACCCTTCGCGAATCCACTTAGTGTGACACCTTAGGAAACAATATAGACAAGAGGTTATAGAATATAAACCATTTTATATTCTTTCTTTCCTTTAATGTGGGACAACTTCTCACACTATTGATTCCTAATGTCATTAACCACATTAATTTTCATTCAACACATTAATTTATTGACTAAATATTAATAACCATATTAATATTATCAATAAATTTCCAACACTAAAGTCCACTTAAAACAGCTACTATAAAAGATTATTAAAGTCAAGAAAACTGTAAAAACAGAGTGCGTGATCTTATAATACGTATAACGTTTGACAATTCAAACATGTATTTTTCAAAGGTAGGGATTATTATGACACATTTCTTTGTGGTCCATGATGGTTTTAATTATTATTAAAAAGATTTAATCAAAATCCTTTACTATTTTAAAAATATTGGGTTTTTTCTTTTCAAAACAACTCACAATCTATTTTTATTAACTTTATATATTTATTTTTCAAGACTTGAACCTTTGATATTTTAGATGTTCCCTTTGAGGGATGGAGTACATGAAAAATAGGGACAAGAGTGATGATTTGAAATGATAGTCACACACGTGAAAAAGGGAAACACGGATCCACCCCCTAGTAATGATACTGCTACTGATCTTATAAGAAGTGGCGCGCTCATTCTTACGGCACCCATTGGGTATGCACATATACATGTATGTTGCGCATCAAATATTATACATTCATAAGGAAGTGTTAGAAAGATGAATCATAAGCATTTCTAACTTTTATAAGAGTTGAATGAGAGTTAGTTAGGGAAGTGACAAAGTAACGTGACACTTGCGTAAACGCAATGATTAAAGTGATCACTCCGTCTCAAGTCTCACCTTACGTGCGTGTACTTCCAAGGAGGATGTCTGGATTTTTTGTTACTAACACAATTGGTGGAGGGTGGATGTCAATAATAAAATTTTCACTCTTGTCCCTTCAAAATTTCAATCATACCTCTCAATTATACATATATATAGAGGAAAGATCAAATGAGAACTCATTTTTTGTGAGAACTCTAGGAACCAATATGAGCCACTAGTTTTTAATGGTAATATGATAATTAACGAAAACATAGTAAAACAAATCATAAAACAAAAAATAAAAAAAATAAAAAAAAGTAAAACCACAGAAGTGTTTCCCTCGTTTTCCTCCATCATTAAAAAAATAAAAAAAATTTATAAAAAATAAAAAAAATCTCTACACATATGTAATACCTAGAATTACACATGTGTAAAACAAGATTTACACATATGTAATGACTAATTTACGCATGTGTAAATAACGAGTGGACGATTTTAAATAAAAAATATATCAATATCATACCCGTTGGAAATATAAACAAATACTGAAATTAACGGTAAAAAATTTTTGAAAAAATAATTTCGTGAAAAAAAAAGTTATGAATGTTTTTTTTTAAAGGTGGAAGTGGCATGTGACTAAAATGTGTGGTTAATATTAGTTCGTAGAGTTCTCACAAAAAAAAGGTGGTTCTCAAAATAACTATATATATATATATATATATATATATATATATATATTTAAGTTTCAAGTTTACATTTTGTTGTGTATATAAAAAGTCATTTACTTTTTAACTAATTTATTTGTTTTACTGATTAATTTTTTTGATAACTTTTTGTGGTTGTATATATTTTTTCCCCATGACATCCCATATAATTTTGTTAAGGACGGAATTGTATTAAAAATTAGGTGTTTTAGGAGTCGTAGGTTATAACGACAAAGTGAATCAGTGGTGCGGTAATTTAGTGTTCCGTGAGATGATATCTTGGAGGTTAGGGTTTGACAAGTTATGTGATCTCTATCTTTTATAAAGAAAACATGTGGTGAACCATTTGTGAAATATCAAGTATCCATACTCTATCCAACATTGTTACACATGAGATAAAATCTTAGTGGTTTGATATTTGTGAAATTATGTCTTTAAGGTTTGATGTTATCGTATGGTATGATGGGAAGATAATGCTTGTCGATTTAATTAGTCGCCGTCTCTTTGTAGGGAAAACCCAATAAAGATTTATCATGAACCATTACGAAAAGTATTGTAAGCCATGAATATAAGGTATTAAAGGCTTGATATTTCTCAAATCACATCTTGATGAATACTTATCATTAAGATATTTTGGTAGTCTTATCAAGTTGCTTAGTGTTATATTTTGCTAGAAAAAAAAATAGTCAGCAATCTTCAAATCCATTTGAAAACTTTGGAAAAAAATTATGTCTACCAAAATACATAAAAGGAATATTAGAAATATATTAGAAGGCCAATTATTTCAAATCAATAAGCATAAAAAAATTTTATATGATATAATTTGTTTGGTTATAAACTTTTAATTAGTTCTTAGTTAGGATTGATTTCATATCTCTCTTTACAAAACATATCATATCATATGTATATCCAAATCTGATTTTAAATTTTATATATATCATTCTTTAATAACATATTATAAAATGCCAACTTTACCCTTTACAAATATAAGAAAACTTAAATTAGAAAATGATTTTTTTTGTGAGAAGTGTACCAAGTGAGGGTAGGATTACCACGCAAGAAGAATTTACATTTGCGTGATCGTAGTGATGGAATGATCACGCAAGGAGGTGAAGTTATCTTGCAAGAAGAATGTAACCAGTGGTGAAATTTTTCATGCAAAAAAATTATCATACAAGAACTTCGTACACTTCACACGAAAAATACACTTTGTATAGTAACCTTACCCAAAAAATATCCTGCTTCGAGTTCGAAGTGATCTCCACATTTGTGTTGGATCATCGCGCTTTCCCGATCTTGGAATAGATTACAAAAATCATAGAAACTAGTTTAAATGGGTCCTAAGACCATATCATCGAGAACCACCCTCTGATGGTCAAGTAAATATGCATGCATATAACGAGAAGATGATATCTTAATAATTATATATGTTTGAAGTTTATATTGCTTTGCATTATAAGTTATTTTGTGACAAAATTCATAATTTAGACATTTATTTATGTTTTTTTTTAATTTTGTAGTCGAATGAAGCTCGATGATTTTTATGAAGAAAACCTAAGATTTGAAGAAGTTTAAGAGGAAGAATGCTTCTGATATGACCATATCAAAGCTGAATATGCCATATAAGATGTCAAAATCCAATTAATTCAATTCAAAAGTTGAATATGATCATATCGCTTTAAATATGGCCATATTCGGATAAAAAATGGGTTATAACCCCAATACACCTCATTTCCTATATAAATTTCATTTCTTTCAAAACCCTAGCCTCCCTGAAACCCGTAGGTGATTTTAAGCATTTCTCAAGAGTTTTTCTTTCAAAAAGGATTTGACATCACCCATCCCATTTCCACTAAAAATTTGATTTGAATTCCTCTAGATCTACTATGAGTTTTTTCATGTTCTTGAGTTTGGGTGTGTTTTTTTGTAAGCCTCATGAGCTAAACTCTTATTATCACTTGGATTAGATAAAACTTAGCATGATTTAACAACTTGTACATGATTCTTGTTGTTTATGTTAATGCCATGATAAAACTTGATTATTCTTTAATAATTATATTTATTTGTTTTAGTTTGATGAAATGTTCAACCTTGTGTGTGTTATAAGCATGCTATGTTATATAACCTCATGTCTTTTACAACATTTATGCATATGATTACATCTTTTGTGTGTAATTTTGTGACATTTGACTACGAATGACGAATGAAGGTTAGGGGTTCAGTAAAATTGGGTAAATGTGCATCCTTATGCTTATGTTTAAGATAACCATGATATATGTCATGAATCTCTCTTGTCATTGGTTATGAATTGATTTTGTAATAGTGGTTTGATGTTTATGAGTTGAAGGGTAGTTATAGTTTTATCTATGTTACGCACGTTGAGGTCGTTGTCATGTGTTTATCGTATTAACTTTTCAAAAATTTATGAAATTAGGTAACCCGAACGGGAGTTTATTTCATCTTTAACATTGATATAATTGTATCATTAGTTCCTCATGACATAATTCTAGGTAACTATTGTGTGTTTATCATTCTAGCTTTTCGAATGGTTATATGTGTAGATATCCTTGATGGGGGTTTAGGCTACTTCAAGGTATCATATTTAAAAAGTGGTCTCACCTCGAGTGTGGGCTAGTTGTTAATTTTATACTAAGTGGAATAAAAGTACAAGTGGTATCTTTAACTGATTGTATATCTTTTTCTTTACTTCCTTGATTTGTTAGTTTAACTTACTAATCGTTTTAGTTAATTCAATATTTTCAAATCCAAACTCAACTGATCAGTTAAATAGTGACGATGATTAAGTATTGGGAGCCATTATGTCCATAGATTGATGCTCAGTTATTACCTTAAGCTATACTACTATGCGATAGGTGCACTTACCTATTGTGTGTATATTTAGTCTAAAGGTGATAATCGTTTCCTTTATTAAAACAAATTGTGTGATTTGTCATATTAAAAATATATATCCGTTTACACATATCAGAACACGATTGAGGTGGAACATGATTTTAATTGATGTTCAAGCATCATATATATTTTTAGTTTTTCGGCTGCTATTTGTTTGAAATGGTTACTTTAAAAAATGAAAAGGGTTAAAAAGTGCAAGAAAGAATCTCAACCATTAACCTTTTTTATTAATGATTGATATTAAATTGTAGAAAATAAGTTTGTTATAGTGATATTATAGATAAACCACTTTTATTAACTTTTTTCAAGCATCTTCATTTTTTTAAACTTTCGTAACTTTTATATATAATATTATATTTTTATAAAAGTTACACTATAAAAGTGAGTGTTTTTTATCTATAAAACGAGTACAATATCATTATATAAAAAGATAATATTTTTATGTTTTTCAACTCATACGAAGTTTTCTCGTCATTGTGTTTTTTGTGTTGTTTATTGTGTATTTTTGTTACTTTTTAAATTTTTTGAATTAAATATCTTTTTTTATTATGACCTTACCCCTAAAAGTTTAAATATTTTTCAACTAATTTTAAAGATTTCAAATCTTTGATTAAGAACACTTATTATATATATACTAATTATCAACTTTAGTGTGCATCATGAGTTGTACTATATGTTTTAGTGGGTTGTACTCACCTCTTTTGTTTTTTACTTTTAAGTTTTTAATTTTAACCCAAGACTTTTATATATTTACAATTTAGTCCTAACATTTTTTGACTTTTAACTTTGATTTCATATAATTTTGTTTTACTTTCACACTTGACTTTTAACTTTAGTGCTGCAGCGTACGTGTGTGGTTCAATGTTTTTACGCTTATTCTTTTCTCATTTAACGACCCCGCTGTAGCGCGCTGGTCCAAGATCGACTTACTTATTGTTTTATATGTTTTACGTTTCACTTGCGTGGTGAAAAATTTTTACATATACTTTTCGTTCGGTTTTATTTTTATTTTGTTTTTATGTTTTTTCTAATACGAGTTTTTTAGGTGTTGGTGATCATTGACGGTGGTGTGTCATTGGTTCTAATTGGCACAGTTTTACAACCCCGTTACAACGCGAGGAGCTTAATCCTAGTTATATTCAATGTATAAGATACAACCACTTTTGAGGGTAAAATAGTATTTATTACATTATTTATAAATTAACTCTTACATTTACTTACATAATAACCTTACACTTACTAACACTTGCATAAAATTTATATTATCTACCAAGTGTTGTAAAACTCGGCCTAGGCCGAGTACTCGACGAGTACTCATAACTCGGAGGTGCACTGAGGCGTTTTTTCTTCAACTCGGTCAACCTTACTCGGAATCGGTCCAAATCGGCCCAACTCGGACCTACTCGGCCCAACTCGGACCTACTCGGCCCAAACTCGGACCTACTCGGCCCTACCCGGCCTACTCGGTGACTTTTGCTGTTTTTCACCTAATTTCGCTATTTTTCACCCATTTTTGTTGTATTTTGTTGTTTTTCAATAATTTACTTTGAAAGATGAGTATTAAATGATTACTATGTGTATACATATTAAAAAATAAATATCATATTTTAAAATATTATAGTATGTGAACATATTTTTTTAATATATATTAATTTTCACTTAATATGTTATTAATATTTGTAAACTTATTTTATTTGACATATATATAATTTCTTAAAAATTAATTTCTTTATAATTTACCTTGTCCGAGTACTCCCTGAGTACTCCCCGCCTAGGCCGAGTACGCGCAACTCCCTAGTCGACCGACCTGGCAGCGCCTAGCGATTTTTGCAACCATGTATCTACCTATAAACCAAAAAACTTAATATGTTGTAAGATTTCAGCTATATCTTTTAATCTATCACATTTAAAAACGTTTTGAGACTACAACTTAACCTGTGTTTTTTTAACGTTTTGGTGTAAACTTTTTGCTGAACAGATCTACATTTTGTGAGGTACAATAAGTTAATGCATATATGTACAATTAGTTATACAGAACCCATTTATTTGGTGTTTTAAATTTTAGCTTAGAAAAAACATAATAGACTTTTGTAAAACTCTTACAAGAATAACAAAATATTAAATGCACGTGCCGGATGTAAAATGACACCCCGTCGTATTACGCGGACACCTTTTAGTTTTGATTAATCATTCAAGTGATGAATATGAATGTTATACCCTTACATAACCTACGTTGATACCACTTACATTAGTTGAATATATTTTTCTAGCCTTAGAAGAACATGAATTAATGATTTGGACAGGTCGAATTATTAAAACGTTTTAACTTCACAATAATTAGGTTATTGAATACAGCTAAAACCATTTTTGTTGAAATAGTAATATAATTTAAATGTTAATATATTAGTTACATACAATGCATGGTGAACATGACTTCGATCGTTATCATTGGACAAGTAAAATAACCTAACATACTTTCGTATTTTTATTATAACGTTACAACTATATTATAATTGCAAAGAACACGTTTTAAGTATTTTTATAAGTTAAAAAAGTGTTTTTATAAATTATTACATTAGCTATATCATGCCGGATCAACGTTTATTGGGGTCTCAATCGAACGAAAAAAATGGGGCCGTTTCCAAATTTTTTTATTAAAACCCTTATAATTTATCCAGGCTTGGGACCGACAATAATAAAATAATACGTTTATAGTTGCCGCAATATTTTTATTTAAATTATATATTGTGTATGTATAGATGTTTAGATAAAATTTATTTTTCTGGATTTATATAATGCAAATTCGTTAGATTGAAGGCCCAACTAAATTAATAAAGTGTACATTTTCATAGAAGGGTACATTTTCATTGAATTGTAGGCCAACTAAATTAATAAAATGTTTAGTCGAGCCAAATCATTTACAGATATAAACACACTTTACAAAATTTAGAGGCCCTTTGAAATTAGGGGCCCAAAACCCAACTTTACTAGGTTTGGGCTTGAGCCGGCCCTGAGTGCCCTTTACACCATACATCCACCAATAAAAAATTAGAGTTAATTACACGATTGGTCCATTTGATATGCCCATATTACAATATTGGTTCGAACTTTTAAGAAATTATAGTATTGATCCCAACTGTTTATCAAACTGTAACACTATTGATACTTGACATTTGATTGTGCATACATTTGATTTCTTATTTTTCTATCTTCATCGCCTTAGCCGGTCATGCAAGTATTTATCATTTTGCTTATAAAACACCAAAAGTTTGTTCCATGTCTTTTCTTGCGGACTCTAATACCTTTTGAAGTTTTTTTCTTTGTACTTAAAAGGATAAAAACTTAATTCAACAAAAGTTGATCATGAAGGATATATACCATTGGTTAGGCAGTAACCATGTTTATATAGATACTCGTTAACATGAAACAAACAATTGGGGGTGGTTCTATTTAACTCGAGTGTGAAGAGTGGAGATTCATGAAGAACATTGTTGTTGTTGTTAAAACCGTATATTTTATTTTGTTACCGTTGAAATCTTGTGACGCTATGGTTTCAAGATTACGTTGGACCATTATGATTACCTCTATGATATTTCCCTTGCAAACGTGTAGGACAATTTCTATAAATCTAATGAGTGCAATCAATGCTACCGAGCATTCTTCGTACGCCATGTCTATATTGATGTGCATCCTACAATAAAGCAATCTCATGACCAGGGGGCCTTCATAAAAATTTGTCACGGTATATAATAACAATAGCATAGCAAAAATATTCAAGACACTCACGTGATGTCCTTGGAAACATAGCTAAATATTCATTGTATGTGTTGGGTGAACTACCTATTGATAGTTGACGAATTCCTTATGTGCATTTTTTGAATTGGTGTGAAACTTTCTTTCCACCTTCCATCAAACTTACTTAAAACCATTCAAAGTTGTTGCGTATATCTTCAACAATCCGTAGAAATATATTTCAAGGCTACAGAAACCTAATTCTAAGCATCTAGCCTTTGTATTTTGGGTATTCGCCAAAATAATTGTTCATAAGAACTTTATTAGCTAGAACACGATAACGTTTTAAAATCCATTTTCTTAAAATTTCAGCCTCGTCCATGTGTTCAGCTAGGGCTAAAATTTCAACTTGTTGTACTCGGAACTCTCCAAAGACGAAGAGAGAATATAAAAATTGGCAGGACATTTCGTATAGTATGAATGTTAAGTTAGATATTTGAAATTTGCAGGATCGGGTTTTGTCACTTAACACTTGTTTTTCTCTCAAACTCACTTATAATAGTCACTCAAACAAGATGAAGCAATGTCTTTGACAAGAGTTGATAATAATATAATAAGTAATCAAAGCAACAAGCAGAAATATTTTCAAGGTACTTGTATATATTACTTCTCAACTCAAGATTACAAGACACTTACAAGCATACAACAAGAGTTACAATGAGAAACTATATATACTAGATCCTACAGCCGGTTATACTTGATACCAGCTGGAAACCTAAGACTAAAGCATATACTACAATGCTATAGTTAAGGTATCTTAGATAAAGTATTATCTAAGATATGGTAGTCATGACATGTCCATGACTTACCTTTTGTCACCAACTAAAGATGGCAACTGTACTTAACATGAAAAGGTAAACAGTAGATTAAAGTATGGTCAACTACATGGCTTTTGAGAAAACGCCATGCAGTATCTCAGAGATTTGCAGCGGACTGTCAGACAGACCATACTTATGTCTACTGGATAATAGAAGTGTCTTCCGAAGGTTAACTGGCTTCGGAAGAACAAGTTCTTCCGAAGCCACTTATACTTCGGAAGATGCTTCTATGCTTCCGAGGCTTTAAGGACTTCTTTATTCTTCGGAAGTTGACTTCAGATCTTTGTCTTCAAGTCTTGAATCTTCGGAAGTAACTTCTTTACCTTCGGAAGTTGGAGTTCTCCTTCGGAAGTGTATTTCACACTTAGACTTCGGAAGAACTCTTTCTTCCTTCGGAAGTTCCACACTTGGCTTCGGAAGTCCTTTGCATGTAGTACTTAAAATCTTCTAAGTGATATGGTTTTGGTTGCAACAGCCTCTTATGATCCAACAAACTCCCCCTAGGCTGATGCTACCAAAACTTCACTTATCTCTACTTCTCAAAGTTTTCAGCACCAGGGACAAAAGATATTTGTCTGTCTCTCTGTTTTTCCCGGAAGTGGTGCTGAGAAGCTTGTACAAGTCATTCATGGATAGGAGATCCAGTCTATCACTTTGAATGACATGTACTCTTTGTTATGACCCCCTGAAGAGAGTTAGTTGACGGGAGTTGTAGTCATACTCCCATCTAACTATGGACTCAAGTTCAGGACCTTCAACCATTTGAAGAAAGGCTTTGCCTTTGGTTGCTGATCCTTTCCTTTCCTCCTCCTCTCTCCGTTTTGACTCCTCTTCGACCTTGCTTCTTGCAGTGAGCTCGGCCATGTGAAGGCTGCCTAGATGATTTCTGATGTGAGCAGCTACTTCGGAGTTTGAGGGGTTGGAGAATGGTTTCTCTGCTAACTCAGCAATATCAAATCTGCTTAAGTGTAGCAGAGATGAGGCATTCAGCCTGTTAATCTCACCATTCTCTCTCTCAACAACAAAGTTGTGAGAAGAGTCTTCGAACCTCCACTGGACTATCTTCTTTCTGGGTACAAGAGATTGTCTTGGTACCCTATCTCCTTTCTTTGTGTCCAGCAGAGTCACCAGCCTTCTCCTCAGCCTCTTTTCTTCCTCATTTAATGTATCTGAATTGAGGCCAAAGAGTCTTGCGGCTTGGTCCAAAGTTCCTCTTGGTAGATCAAGAAACTCATCTCTTGTGAGGGAACTTGAGGATCCATCAACATAAGTCAGGTTGACTGTATCCTCCTCACAAGAGATGTCGCTCAGAGTAGTGCAGTTGATGAGCTTGGTTTTGATCTCCTTGAATTCCTCCATTGAGAGATGTTTAGAAGGCTGAGGGGATGGTTTGATTGGTTGTTGGGTAGGTTTAGGAGGTTGGGTTCTGGGTAAGGCTTTAGGTTGGATGATGGGTAGTTTAGGTGGTTGAGGTGAGGGAGTTGGTAGATGGGAAGGTGTAGGTTCAGGGGTGAAAGGTTCAGGTTCAGTTTTGATTGGGAAGGGAAAGGGTATTGGTTCAGGTTGATGTTGGGTTTGGATATTTGGCTGAGGGGTGGCTTTGAAGGTCATCCCTTGTCCCCTTCTATACATCTCCTTTCTTCTCCCTGCACGAATGTCAGCCTTGATGTCACTGACATGTCGTTGCAGAGTCTTCTCAGACATTGGACCCACTTGCCTGCCAGAGAAGCCGTGAGCTTTAAGATAGTTCTTCATCCAAGCTTTGTCACCTATCTTCTTGGCGGCAGACAGTCCAGCCTCTTCTTCCTTCTTCTTCTTCTCTACCAGCTTCTCCCTTGCAGCTCTCTTTCTCTCCTTCTCCATTTGATCTTGCTCTTTGTTAAAGAGCCACAAGATCGTGTCACTGTTGTGTGGAGACAGCTCCTCTTGAGAGAATCCTCTGGAGAGTAGGAAAGTGATCCTTTCTCTCCTGAGCTGCAGATCAGCTTCTCTTTCTTTTCTCAGCCTTTCTTCTTCCAAGGCCAACCTTGCAGCTTCTTCTTTTTGCTGTTTTTGCAGCAAGGTTGCCTTTTCTAGCTCTATCAGCTCCTCTAATGGTAGCAGGAGTACATCTTCCGAGGCAGCCCCTAGACTGACAAGTCTATCAATTACCTCCACCCTTCTTCTATTGTTGATTGCCTCTTGGTTGGCTGCAGCTGCTTTTGAACTTGCAGCTAACAGTTTCCCAGTTGGCAGTCTTCCTTTCCTTTTAAGTTTCTCCATCCTTTCTTCTTCCAGAAGCTCTTCCGAAGTCATCTTCCTTTTGCCTTTAATGTCTTCGGAAGTGCTAGAAGATTCAGGTTGGATGGTGGAGGTAGGAGCTGAGGTCAATGCAGATGTAATGGCTAGTGGTTGGCTGAGAAAGTCCTCCCTATTAACCTCAGATGCAAGTTCCAGAATTGCATCTGTGACTATTAGATCATCGGAAAGAGAGAACAGTCCTTCCGCAGCAGCAATTTCAGCTTCGGAAGTTTGAGTTGGTTCTTCCGAGGCTTCGAATTGTGCTTCGGAAGCCTGTGAAAACACACCTTCTGTCCCAACTGTTTCAGTTGCTGGGCCATCAGTCCTAGTTTCCCCTTCGAAATCAATCTCAGGTTCCACTTGGGCCTTAGGTTGACCAACTTCCTCAACAGTGGTAGGAGGTGCATTCAACCTCTGAAGCTCTTGAGCTCCAAAGTATATCACAGACATATCCGGACTAGGTTGATCAATGAGGGACTCTAAAAGGAACTTGTTGAAGATCCTATTTAGATCCTGAAGCATCCTTTGATCCACTTGAATCACAACTGGAGGAGGCTCAGGGAAGATGGCGGCTTGTTGTTTTGAGCTCAAAGAAGTGAGAGCTTGACTGATGGAATCCTGTCTTTGACTTAGTTCCTCAACATTCTCCCCCTTTTTGGTAGCATCATCTTGAGAGGTAGATGAGCTAGAGGAAGAGGTCAAGGAGACTTGAACGGGTACATGCCTAACAGATCTCTCAATCTGTTTCTCAGCTAGTTTGACCTTGAGACTTTCAATCTCAAGTTGCTGAGTGGCAGACCTATCCTCTAAAGTCTTAACCTTTGATTCAAGGTTTGAGACTTTAGAAAGTAGGTCTCTTATTATGAGTTGCATTCTTCCCTCATCTTCTTTGGAAGAATCACGGGGAGATGAGGTAACATACCTAGTATGTTCATCCTCACCACCAGATGTGGTTTCTTGGCACCCTGGTTTCCCTTGCACAATGATGTCTCTTTCAGAGGCATCATAGGGCATGGTTGCCGTAGATTCAGTCTGACTATTGTTACCACTGTCCTGAGGATCCAATGAGGCTCCTTCAGTAGTGGCAGCTGAATCTACATGAGTCCCCTCCACATCAGTGGGACTCACCTCAGTAGGGCTTTGCTGGTGTGGGCTAGAGACAAGAGGTTTCTCTAGGCTCTGTTGATCCTTAATGGGGTGTTGTGGATCAACTTCATTGCCTTGGAGAGACATAGTCTCTTCACCAGCTCCGGTCAATAGGTCAGTAAAAGAGAAGGAATGAAGACCTAAAGACCCGGGACTTTGATCAATGTCAAAAGGCATTGAGCTGTCCCTTGGTGGCTGCTCAGGGGAGTATAGAGACTCACCCTGAGGGCTATCAGCTGGGGTTATGGGCTCATGGGTCTGAGACTGAGGAGACTCAAGACCCATATTGAGGTCAATAGTGAAGGATTGGGGGACCTCTGGCTGAGTGGGAGCCCCTTGTTCCACTCTAGCCTTTTTGGTTTGAAGAGGAGGGGCTTGTTCAATCAGAGTAGATTGAACAAGGGTTCGTTTGGTACGTCTCTGATAGGTGACTTTTATTGGTGGAGAAGGTAGATTTGGAATGGTGAGGGTAGTTGCTGGTGTGGGTTCATCACCTGTGGGGATAACAGGGATGTCACCAGGAGCCATTGGCTCAATCATACCTGGAAGTAGTGCGGTATCCCTTCCAGTGTAGTTGGTAGACACTCTCTTCAGTACTTTGAAGATAGTTGGCCTCATTTGAGGAGCAGACAGAGCAGCTGCACAGACAAGCTTACTCTGATCTAGCTCGCAGTTGATTATGTGCTGTAGAAATCTGGGATACATAAAGAATGTGTCCCTTTGCAGATTTCCCATGAGGTTAGTCAGCACAAACCTGGAGTAGTTGAAGCGCAAGCCTTGTACCAACCCATGAACTAGGCACCCGAGTTCATAGGGAATTTGATCCCATCCCCCTGATTTGTTGATAAGCAGTGGAGAACCACATGTAGCAGGAACTTCCACTTGTAGGAGAAGTTGAATTTGTAGACTGTAGACCTGCTTACATCTCCACCGTATCCCATTTGGAGATAAGAGTTATCTAACTCAGACTTGGGGAATTCCGTCGGTGCGCCTTCATCATGGAGCTCAAGATGCTCCCTGATGATTTGTTCAGTAACGACCAACTCTTGGCCACATACACTTGACCTGATAGCACGAACCCCATTTAGGGTTTCAACCCGACTATTTGCCCAGAATTCGGACATTTGGTTGGTGTAAATGGTAGGGTTTACAGTCAGTGTTGTGTAATATGAAGATTGGGCTAAGAAAGAGATAATATCAGAGAAGTCAGCATCCCTTGAGGAGTCAAGGAGTGCGACTTGGTTGTGCTGAGGGTTTAGAGCCATTTAGAAAGGTAGCAGAGGAAAAGTTCTTGAGAGAGAGGTAAATTGGTGAAGAAGAAAGCTTTTAGGGCAGTGAATTTGGTAAAAAGAGTGTAAGTGATTAACCGGAAGTATTTAAATGGGTGAAATGGCGGTTTAAAGGGTGGTTTGGATAAGATGATGTGAGGGTTCAGAGGATGATGTGACAGGGGCGGTAAGGTTAAGCCATTTAAATAATCCGACATCATTAACAAAATCTTTACTTTTTACAGAGTGGGGCCCAAAAGATTTCCGTTACACAGTAAAATCCTTCTTCCGAGTATAAGGTATTTCCGAAGGTAAAGTTCTTCCGAAGGCAAATGTATTTCCGAAGGTAAATAAATTGCTTCCGAAGATACATGTTGCTTCCAAGTGGAAAGTATTAAGTGCTTCGGAAGTAGATCTGAGATTACCTCAATCGCTTCTTCCGAGACTTAGCATAACTTCCGAAAGTTATGCTAGATATCTTCCGAAGGCAAGTTTCTCTTCGGAAGAACTTATACTTAGTTAAATAAGAAAGGATCTTTTGTAACAGGGCTTAGATTGTATTGACATAAGACTTTACATATTGAAAAGGTTTTCAATTGAGATTGACTAGTCAATGTTTATCATCCCAATAGCTGTAATAAGATACTTAAATCTTTGTTCATCAAATGCTTTGGTGAACAAATCAGCATATTGTTCATTTGAATTGACTTTGACTAGTTTGATAAGATTTTTCTCATGAATATCTCTAATGAAATGATACCTGATGTCAATGTGCTTTGTCTTTGAGTGCTTTACTGGATTTTCTGTGATGGATATAGCACTGTTGTTGTCAATGTGGATAGGAGTGCTCATGAAGTTGAATCCATAGTCAATCATCTGGTTTTGAATCCACAGCAGCTGAGCACAGCAACTTGCAGCAGCAATGTATTCAGCTTCAGCAGTTGATGTAGAGACACAGGATTGCTTTTTGCATTGCCATGAGATGATCCTTCCACCAAGAAATTGACATCCACCTGATGTTGATTTCTTGTTGATGTTGCAGCCACCATAATCACTGTCAGAGTATCCATAGAGATTAAAATCACTATTTCTTGGATACCAGAGACCTAACTTAGGTGCTCCTTTGAGGTATCTGAGATTCTCTTGACAGCAATTAGGTGAGACACCTTTGGAGCAGCCTGATATCTTGCACAAATGCAAGTTGCAAACATGATATCAGGTCTACTTGCTGTAAGATACATCAGAGAACCAATGATTGCTCTATACTGATGTTGATCAGTATCCTCCCCCTCAGAGTCAGGGCATAAATCATGGTTTCTGGGTATGGGTGTCTTTGCTGCTTTACAATCCTTCATATCAAATCTCTCTAAGATATCATTGACATACTTAGATTGATTGATGAAAAACCCTTCCTTCAGTTGCTTTACCTGAATTCCAAGGAAAAAGTCCATTTTTCCCATAGAACTCATTTCGAACTTCTTCTTCATAATGCTCTCAAAGTCTTTGCACATTTGGTCATTTGAAGAACCAAATATGATGTCATCGACATAGACTTGAACTAGCAAAATGTCTTTCCCAGACTTTCTGATAAAGAGAGTCTTGTCAATGGTTCCTCTAGTATAGCCATTCTTCAGAAGAAATTGAGACAATGTCTCATACCACAGCCTAGGTGCTTGGTGCAGCCCATATAGAGCTTTATCCAATTTGCACACATAGTTTGGATGCTGTGGGTCTTCAAATCCTGGAGGCTGGCATACATAGACTTCCCTATCTATATCCCCATATAGAAAGGCACACTTGACATCAAGCTGGTAGACAGTGAAATTCTTGGATGCAGCATAAGCAAGGAAGATCCTAACTGCCTCAAGTCTTGCAACAGGTGCAAAGACATCA
Organism: Flaveria ramosissima; assembly: GCA_025215565.1. Taxonomy (NCBI): domain Eukaryota; kingdom Viridiplantae; phylum Streptophyta; class Magnoliopsida; order Asterales; family Asteraceae; genus Flaveria; species Flaveria ramosissima. The sequence goes on along the minus strand of CM046033.1, from coordinate 8,604,506 downwards.
GTATAATCAATTCCTTCCTCTTGAGTGTATCCTTGAACCACCAGTCTTGCCTTGTTCTTGATAATCAAGCCTCTGTCATCTCTTTTATTTCTGAAAACCCACTTGGTGCCTATAGGTACTTGACCAGATGGTAGCGGACATAGGTTCCAAACCTTCTGTCTTTTGAATTGAAGCAGCTCCTCTTGCATTGATTCAACCCAGCTACTATCCTTTAAGGCATCTTCCACCTTCTTGGGTTCCATTTGGGATAAGAAGCATGAGTACAGGCAGACATTCCCATTGTGAGTTTGTCCCCTTGTTCTCACACCCTCAGAGACTTCCCCTATGATGTTTTCAGCTGGATGAGTATTGTGAATTCTAAGTCTTGGAATCACCTCCAGCTGCAAAGATAGGTCCAAGTTGGACATATTTTGCTCTGGAGCTTGAATACTTGGTCCAGCTGTTGTTTCAATCTCATTCAATGAGGACTGATTGAATGAAAGAGAAACATCATCATTTCTTTGCTGTGAAGCATCATTAACAGTTGCCTGTTCCTTCAAAATGCTGCTTCCATCAGCTTGGTGTTGTGTAGGATCACCTGAGGAGACTTGAAGATCATCAGGTGAGTCCCTTGTTGAAGTTCCACTATTTCTTGAAATGGTTATACTGTCAGATCTTTCAATAGTAGGAACTTGATTTGTTGTTCTTGGAGAACTTGGAGCAGGTCTGGGAAGCTCAAATAGTTGATCTTCATCAGAATAGCCTTGAGCACCTGTTCCAGCTGAAACATTCTCACAAGATGGTTTAGAATAGTTTGGAAACAATTCTAAATCAAAAATATGATCAGGGCCATTCCCCCTAACACAAGGAGTGTGCTCATTAACTACAATGTTGGAGGATTCCTCAAATTGTTGGTTTTTAATGTTATAAACCCTGTAAGCTTTAGAGTGGGAGGAATATCCAACAAAGATGGCATCATCTGACTTTTCAGCAAATTTTGCTAAATTGTCTTTTGTGTTAAGTATGGTACACCTGCTGCCAAAGGACCTTAGAAAGCCAATGAACGGTGGCCTCTTGTTCCATAGCTCATAAGGGGTCTTTCCATGTGGCTTTACTACAAGAACTCTGTTCTGCACATAGCATGCAGTGCTGACTGCCTCTGCCCAGAATGTTAGAGGCAGCTTTGAATCAGCTAACATAGTCCGAGCAGCCTCAATAAGTGTCCTATTTCTCCTCTCAGCAACACCATTTTGTTGAGGAGTTCTAGGAGCACTGTATTGTCTGGCAATCCCTTTTGAGTTACAGAATGAGTCAAGAACAAAGTTCTTAAACTCAGTCCCTTGATCACTTCTATTATTTTAACCTTGTGATCAACTTGATTTTCTATTTTAAGAATAAAAGATTTTAAAGTTTCAGCAGTTTCATCTTTAGTTCTTAAAAAGAATACCCATGTAAATCTAGTAAAATCATCAACTATCACAAGGCAATATGATTTCCTTCCAATGCTCATTATACTTGTGGGACCAAATAGATCCATGTGCAATAAGTGTAATGGAGTAGTGATAGAGTTAACAACTTTGGATTTATGAGAAGACCTGTGTTGTTTCCCTTTCAGGCAAGCAACACAGTTATCTTTGCAGAAAAATTCCTTTTTAGGCAAACCATGTACCAAGTTATTTTTAGCCAATTTATTCATTGTCTTAAAATTGACATGACACATTCGTTTATGCCACAGTGTTGACTCATCACTATCAGCTTTGGAAAGAAAGCATGATACTTCTCCCATTGGGGAAGCATTGTTCATATCAAGCTTGTACATATCCCCTCTCCTGGGAGATCTAAGAAGCACCAATTCCTGAGGAATTGTCATCCCAGGTTTGAGGATGATGCACTCATGTTCTGTGAAAAGCATTTGATGCTTTTGATCACAAAACTGAGAAACACTTAACAGGTTGTGTTCAAGCTGTTTGACAAAGTTAACTTTGTCAACTTTTAATTTTCCGTTGGATATACTTCCTCTGCCAGAAATATATCCTCCGGCCTCACCTCCAAACTGGACAGGACCTCCATCATAATGTTGAAATTGTTGAAGGAGAGATCTGTTCCCTGTCATGTGCCTGGAGCATCCACTATCTACTATCCAAATGTTGTTATTCTTGTCATATGGATGTCCCTGCACATAAGGTGAGATAATTAGTTTTGATTGGAAACCCAAGCCTTTTTGGTCTTGGGTTCTTCCAATGAAAGTGACATGATTGAACCAAAATTTATGCATGGGGGTTCAATGGATGTCTTTGAAGAAGAGGTTTGGGCTACAGCATCTTCCTTGATCTTCCATTCCATCCCTTGGTTGATCATAGAAGATGAGCTTGATGAAGCTTTTGTAGCTTGGCATTCTTCCGAAGCTTCTTTCTTTTCGGAAGAGACCTTCACCACCTTTTCTTCCGAAGCAGTCTTCTTCTGGGATGGTTTCAAGGGGACTCTTTTGTGAGTCTTTGCAGCTTTCACTTCCGAAGCCTTTTTCCTCTCGGAAGAAGAGTTTTCTTCCGAGACAAGCCTTGCTTCGGAAACAAGCTTTCCCTTTTTCAACACTTGAACCATCTGATATGGTCCAAATGTGAAACCTTCCCTGACTCCTTCTCTTTTAACATTATTTGCATAATGTGTGCTAGCAGGATTGTAATAACAATCTTTAGCCATGTGATTTTGCAAACCACACATTATGCATGCAATGTTAATTTTCTGGGAATTGGAGGGTTGCTGTTTCTTGTTCTTTTTCTCCTCATCAGCAACCTTTCCCTTTAACTTCTGATCCTTTGGTAGGACAGGAGTACTGGTATTATACTCCTTTCCTGAATCAGAAGGTCCAACCACCTGGAATCCTGCTGATATGAATACACCCTTTTGCTTTGGGTCTATCTTCAGCTTGGATTCAGCCACCTTCTTGGCAGTTTTTCTGGCTGCTTTAGCCCTGCTTCTTCTGGCTTTGGTGGTCAGGGATTGATCATCATTGGTCTGGGAGGGCTCAATTACCTGTTCCTTCCCTGTGATGGTCATGGTCTCCACAGTTGCATCACTCTTTGACTCTTTACAAGGTGGGTCAACAGATGGAACCTCTTGCTCTTCAGTACCACATCTTGGTTGTCTTACAGACTCATAAGAGTGTGGTGGAGCAATTTCATTGGTTCCCAACCCACTTTTGTTTTGATAACAAAGTTTGGAGTGAGAGGATGATGCAAGTATGGCTTGGAAGTTTTGCTCAGCAATAGCATACTTCCTGGCTTGAGCCTCAGCTGTGACAAGCTGGGCTTGAGCCTCAGTCAATTTGGATATTAAATCCTTGATTTGAGTCTTGTAGTTGGTGTGTTCATGTTTTAAAAGAGATACAGTTTTCTCTAACTCCTCAATTTTCTTTTGATAGTCAGATTCAGCTCTTTTAAAGTCAGATTTTAGCACATTTAAAGACTCAATATCGGATTTAATTTCCATATTGTAGTCCTGGTACAACTTAACCTTAGCAATACAAGCAGGGGTACAGAGATGTTCATATACCTTATTTTCATCTGTTCCTGCCATGAGTGCTTGAGCAGGAGTCACATCTTGAACCATAAAGCTCCAGTCAACTTCTTGAGCCATAGCTGCAGTTTCAGTTGACTTCCCATTGGGCTTTGGTGTAGAAGGATGTGTGGAGGCCTGTGAGGTTCCCGGGTTGGACTTGGGAGCCTTGCATTCCCTTGCAAAGTGGCCAAGCTGGTTACAGTTGTAACACTTAGCCTTGCTCTTGTCAAACCCAAACTTGCTAGTGATTGGGTTTTGAGGGAATTGCCTTCCAGTTCTCTTAAAGAACTTCTTCGCTCTGTAGGTAAGGAGAGCCATTTGCTGGACAATGTCCACATACTCTATGTCATCTGGACTAAAGCACTCAAGATCATCAAAGCAGAACTGATGATCATTGGAGTGTCCACTCCCTGAGACAAACGCACAGCCCTCTGAAAGGAGCTTTGCTGAGCTTGATGAGACCTTGGAGTCTCAGGGAATGTGATGTAAGGCCCAGATGAACAAGATGGCTGCTGGGTGTATGACAGGTACTGCTGAGACTGTGGGATACCTGAGCCTTCAGCAACCATTAAAGCGTTGCTAGCAGGAAGGCTCAAGGGTCTGCTTGCTTGGTGACCCTTCTTGCTTTCCATTTCCAAACGGTATCCATCAAGGATCCCATAGAGTTCGGTCATGGTGAGAGTGTTTAAATTCTCTGTTCTCTTAATGGAGACACAGTAGAAAGTCCACTCATTGGGTAGAGCACTCATGAACTTTCTGGTAAGGTCTCTAAGTTCTTGAGTGATTCCCACAGATTGGAGGGAGGAGATAAGATCCATATACCTGAAGTATTGCTGGCTAAAAGTTTCTCCAGCAACATAGGTGAAGTTCTCGAACTGCTGCTTCAGTGAGTCCTTCTTTGAATCATTAGAGCTCGAGTACATTTGAGCAAGTGCATCAAAGAGTTCTTTGGCTGACTTGCAATGCTCAAACCCCACCATGATGGAGTTTGGGATTGCAGTCATGAGAACAGTCATAGCATTGCTGTCAATGTAGAGCTTCTTCCTATCTTCATCGGAGTAGTCTTCAACAGCCTTCTCGATCATGGCACCGTTTCCACCAGCAACTTTTGGCTTGTACGGGCCATTCACGATGGACTGCCACATCTTGCTATCCTGGTATCTGATGAAGCCTTCCATTCTTCTGCTCCAAGACCTGAAGTTTTCAGGATCGATGATGGGAGCTTTGGTCATCGTTCCCATTTCGACTTCAGATTTGTTGAGGGCCATTTTTGAGTGAGGTATAAGGAGGAGTGAAAAACTTGGTTGATTAGGATGGTAAGATCTCACAATCAAGAGCCTAAAAAGCTCTGATACCAATTGCAGGATCGGGTTTTGTCACTTAACACTTGTTTTTCTCTCAAACTCACTTATAATAGTCACTCAAACAAGATGAAGCAATGTCTTTGACAAGAGTTGATAATAATATAATAAGTAATCAAAGCAACAAGCAGAAATATTTTCAAGGTACTTGTATATATTACTTCTCAACTCAAGATTACAAGACACTTACAAGCATACAACAAGAGTTACAATGAGAAACTATATATACTAGATCCTACAGCCGGTTATACTTGATACCAGCTGGAAACCTAAGACTAAAGCATATACTACAATGCTATAGTTAAGGTATCTTAGATAAAGTATTATCTAAGATATGGTAGTCATGACATGTCCATGACTTACCTTTTGTCACCAACTAAAGATGGCAACTGTACTTAACATGAAAAGGTAAACAGTAGATTAAAGTATGGTCAACTACATGGCTTTTGAGAAAACGCCATGCAGTATCTCAGAGATTTGCAGCGGACTGTCAGACAGACCATACTTATGTCTACTGGATAATAGAAGTGTCTTCCGAAGGTTAACTGGCTTCGGAAGAACAAGTTCTTCCGAAGCCACTTATACTTCGGAAGATGCTTCTATGCTTCCGAGGCTTTAAGGACTTCTTTATTCTTCGGAAGTTGACTTCAGATCTTTGTCTTCAAGTCTTGAATCTTCGGAAGTAACTTCTTTACCTTCGGAAGTTGGAGTTCTCCTTCGGAAGTGTATTTCACACTTAGACTTCGGAAGAACTCTTTCTTCCTTCGGAAGTTCCACACTTGGCTTTGGAAGTCCTTTGCATGTAGTACTTAAAATCTTCTAAGTGATATGGTTTTGGTTGCAACAGCCTCTTATGATCCAACAAAATTGATGTAAAAATTTTATGTTGGTTTGTGTATATAGTGATCGATTTGTTTTAAAGAAACATCAAAACAGTCGTTAGCCGTGAATCTCTTATATTTCACATGGAGGGGGTGGTGGCGGTGTTGCAGCCCAACGTTGTGGCTTGCCGAGCCATGCGGCGTGGTGCCACCCTAAGGAGTGAGCGAGGGTAGGGATGATGCCACAATAGTATCTAAAGGAAACACTGCCTCACCTCCTTACGTATCGAAAAAGATAGGGTTATCCGGGAGAAAACATTGAAAAAATTGAAAGAGCGGGAAGATGTTGAGGGAAAGAAGCCAAGGGAGATGCTTTTAAAATCGCATCACCTTTATTCGTACTTTGTGATTACATCTACTACATCATTATCTGTTACATTTGAATCCAAGAAGCTATGTCACTCTTGACTTGATCAATCGTCAAATTATGCTTTCTCACGTCTTTCTTTTGTTAAACTATCAAATAAACCGTTCACAAAACACTATAATGCATTGTCTGCTCCCGAATCTACTCGATTACCTTTTTTTCATCTTAAACTCGTAACAATGTTGTGTCACACCTTATCCATTGTCACATTTGAGGGCACTCTCCAATTACATCTCGTTAAGGGTATTTATATTTTATTATCTCTATTGATGACTTTAATCACTTAACGTATATTCTTTATCGTATCATTCTCAAGCACATAATTGCTTTTGTCATTTCAAATTATTATGTGAAAACCAATTTCTCTCCAGGACAAATGCATCAATTGCTATTTGATTCTACCATTAAAATACAAGATCTCTTGTCCCCACACATCTTCAACAAAATAGGATTGCAAAACGTAAGAACCATCACTTTTTGGAAAAATCGAGTATTCATTTAAAAGAGTATGGCAATATTCCTATCCTCGTGTTCATATTTTATTTAAAAAATATTACTTTCTGAATTTTATGTTTATTTTCTAAAAACCTTTTACATCTTATTCCTCATAGCTCTATTCAATTCAATAATTTATAGATATTAATAAAAGAAGATTTCTTTTGCCACATGTCATATTTTTAAACCATCTTTTTGACACTTGTCATTTTCTTAAACATTCTCACTTTATTTTCCCTCCAAAAGGTTATTAAAGTAATTTAAATACTCAAACAATTTCTCTCTTTTCATAAAAATTAATTTGGTCAATTAATATATTTTTCTCTCATCTATATTTTTTTAAAATCAAACTATGTTTTTAAAGTTAATTTTTATTAAGAAAATTAAAATTCATATATTTTCTAAAACATTGAATAAGTCCTTTTATAAAGTAATTATAAAAATATGGAATTTTCTAAAAGTAGTTTTATTAAAACAACAATAATAATTAGAAACTTGAGTTTTTAATAAACAAGATTTTTATAAACAATAAATTTGTATAATAAAATCTTAAAATAAATATTTAAAAATGAAACTATTTAGATAACAGATTTATAAATAGTATAATTGTTTTATCTCTTGAACAAGTACGTATATATAATTTTACATATCTTATATTAAAATATCGTACTGTAACTTTTCGTTTTTATTATTAACTATAATCCGTTTAACTAGACTATCTATTTATCTATATATCTATCTGTCTGTAATCTATATACTATTTATTTATTTGAAATAGCTATTCATATTCAATTAAAATCATATTTTATCTTCAAACATGGTTTTATAATTCATAAATTTTTATTACTAATAATTTATTATTTTATTTATTCAACCCGTGTAATACACGGGATACTAACCTAGTACTTCTATATTCATTTTTCTATTAATTACTTTTTCTTTCTTTACTCATATATACTCACGTAAAATATTAAATAATAGATACGGAGAAAGTATTCTCAAAACGTGGGGTATACGTTTGATTTCAGTCGAGGCTTTTATTTTTACAAAAGCTGTAGATTTTAAGGTATTAAAGTTTAAGATTACATGCACAATTTTAAGCAAATGTGATTCGAACCCATTCACACCCATTCCTAAACATGGGCAAAAAATCGGTTCGGCCAAAAAATCGGAACCGGTTTCAAAGAAAAACTGGTTTGGCCCAGACCGGTCCCAAACCGACCCGAACCGCCGGTTTGTATGCCGGTTTGGTAACCCCACCCTCAAAACCGGTTTAAAAAGTTAAAACCGGTCCTAAAACCGGTTTATTATAAAAAACCGGTTTCAAATCGGTCTAAATCGGTTTGACAGGTTTGAGTATCCGGTGAGCCAAACCGGTTTGTAACCCGAACCAGTTTAAAAAAAATCGGTTTGACCCCAACAAAAACGGTTCAGTTTTGAACCCGAACCGGTTTAGGTAAAAAAAACTAGTTTGTCCACCTCTACCCATACCCATCCTAACCTAGTTTTTTAATTGGTCCATCCTAACTCAAAACTATTCTGACCTAAACTAAATTTGATCCGGCAACCAACCCAATCCAACCCATTTATTTTGCCACCTCTAATTAAAACCTATTAACTTTATCAAAATTAATATATTTGAGAGTAATTTACGACTCACAGTTTGGGGGTTTATTTTTTTATTTTTTGAGTTTTTATATTAAAATGGAAAATGATTATTTTAGAAAAAATTTAACTTAAAACAAATGGACAACGGAACAAAAAGTAGGACGGTTTCTCAAACCTAAGGGCGAAAGCTAAAATTTTAACATACTTGAAAGGACACTTGCCGAATTAACTCTAACTAGTTGTTTTCTCCATCGCGCTTCGCACCAGGGTTGAATTGATACTTAGATAACTCGATAAAAGGCTCAGAAATGACAGGTTGTTGTGGCTGCAAACTAATTGTTTACCTCGCCAAAACAACAATGTCAAAAGCCATTCGTTTATCGTCATTGCTTAGCACCCATATTTATACAAGAGTGGCTGCAATCAGAACCATTGCCACGCCAAAACACAAAAAACTTATCGTTTTATCCCGCATCATTGGCTTATCGACCGAATATACCAACACCAAGTAACACATAATCTTGACCATCATCGTGTCATTCCGTCTCAAATGAAGTTGTCCTCATCATCTTCGACATTAGATCTCAGATGAAACAAACCCATCAACCTACGATTTTGAACCAGATTCGAACATGCATTACAGTTAATGCTTACATTTGAAACAATTACAAAATGATGCATGTCCATTCTAGCGTTGTACAAAGCAATCATACGTGAAGATGAAACCCTAGTCGGCAAACGTCAACATCATCGGATCAGATCTGCAACATAGGTGAGCTCAAGCTCCGTCTTAGATGAGCTAGTGTCATCATCATTGAGATAAGATCTTTCTCGACATATCCACCAAACAAACAAAAACCATACATAGAACCAGGCTCGACACCCAAGACGAACATCAAACTAGGAGTCTTAGATGGGATAACTCCATCGTCATCGAAAAATAACAAATCAACAGCATAACAAATCATCTAGCACAAACGGTTTTTCAAATAACACCATGGGCACCATGTCTGACAAGAAAGCGACCACCGCCATCACCAAGGTCGGCGGCCATCGGCAATCGCGTCGGCAAACTCCAGTTCAACCAAAGACGTGCGGATGAGAGATGGTTGCCTTATAAGTGTACCGGAGTGCGACCTCCAGACGGTCACCGCCCACCGCCTCGAGACCTCCAACATCCACGTACCTCATCAATGATCGGGAAAAATATGAAGGGGTCAAATCGTAAACATGCAACATTTTGTGACCCAAATCAAAATCCAACCATTCCTCAACCACTGTCGCCACCACCAGAGCACCGAGAAGACGACAACATCACCACCTCGGGTTCCTAAAAACCCAGCGACAATGCGATGCGTGCACCGGAACCGCCACCGACACCAATAGAGACAAAGGCTAGCCGATAGACCGGTGTAAAGTACACGAGGTCGGGGTGC
>CM046033.1:8499821-8592321 GCA_025215565.1 Flaveria ramosissima | reverse complement strand
TATATATATATATATATATATATAGGGTAAGGTTCAAATGAAAACCCTACTTTATTATGAGAACCTTTTAACTTATTTATATGTCATTGATCAAATATTCAATGGCCAAGATCTTTCTACTTTTGTCTTTTGTTTATTTTGATAGAAAAAGGTATAAGGGTCATTTAACCCATCCATCAAAATTCAGATTTATTATAACTTTGACATGTGTCCTACCCTATTCTACCTATATTTCTCTTTTTTGTTTAAAAAGTTTACCTTTTTTATTTTTAAAACGTCTATAACTTTTGATACATTGTTAGTTTTTTTTTTAAAATTACACCATTAAACTCGTTTCATTTTCTTCTTTAATCCCAATATAGTTTCGAAAAATTTTAAAAATTTTTACGGAAAAAATAGTTACAATAAGTTACATCATTTTGTAATTTACTTACAATGCATTACGTCAAAATGCATATATAAAATCTAACGAAAATAGAACATCATAAAATGGATTCAAATCCCTTTTCAAATTCAAACCAAAACTCTAAATAAATTTTGGCTGAATTCATTATCGTTACCATCCCTATTCGTACGAAAAACACATTGCATAAATCTAAAGTAATATCAAAGTTTCAGGATTACAATAAAGAAACATAGTGTTACAATAAAGTAACAATAGAAAAACCATAGAATCAAACATAAAAACATACTCAAATCTATAAAAATCAGAAACACAATAGATTGTTACATTAAGGTTCATCTTATTACGACATCTTGTTATTACTTACACTAAATTACATAATCTTTATTTGAATATTAATTCTAATATTTACAGTGAATTACATCATATTTCAATTACTTACAGTGAATTACATCGAAGAAACATAGATAAAAATCAACAAAAATAATCAAGACTTGATGTATCATCGTTATTACTCGTACGTAGTTACATCAGTTTACAATATTATACTGCTATAACCTGTAGCAACCTGTAACAAAAGCATCAGTTATAGTTTTACACTACTGTAACCTAAAACTTGTAAATTACATAAGTATAAACACCACAAAAAAGAGAGAATTACCTCACTGCAAAATAAAAGAGTACAATATTACAATACAATATACATGATTCATGACATTACAGTAACAAGTTATTATATTACACGGTTGATTGATGTACTGTAATCTAAAGCATGTTGTAAATTACAAAACAGGAAAAAATAGGCCAAACATGAGTCATTTTTTTCAGTTCACTCGTTGTAATCGTAAAAACTGAAAATGGATGAATTTATGTTGGAACAAAGATCCCCAATTATACCAAACTAACAAAGACTTACCAATGATTTCACCAACCTAAAAAAAATTAAAGTGATTGCAACCTTAAAAACACAATAATCACCCTGTTAAGCCCCATTTTAGCAAATCTTGAACAATTATTCAATAAAAACTTGTACATCACGCATCAAAACATGTACATTAACAAAATATTCAAGATCGGGTCTAATTAGTTTGTAGATTAAGAATATTTCAAGAAACCCCTCAAAAACTTTGATTTAAAAGTTAGAACCCATAATATAATCATCAAAAACACTAGAAAAATCATTGAAAACATGAAACAACATAAACAGAATGAGATGCAATTTGGATTTCTGTTACCTAGATGGTTGAAATCGACAATGAACAAGCTTGAAATCGCTCCTAAACTTGATGAAGTCGCGAGATGGAGAGGAAATTAAAAGAGACCGAGCATGAATGTGAAAATAGATTGACAATCTAGGGTCTGATTCGAACATATCGATATGGTTGCCAAGCTTGAAATCACCCCTGAACCTAGTTGTAAACCATATGAAAAAAAATACATGAAAAGAATAATATTATTATTGAAGAAGTATTAATGTTGAAGGTGTTCATCATCTAATCAAACAAAAAGAAAATGAAATTGAATGTGTGTTTTTTGAGAAAAAAAAATATATGCTTTATAATCCTTTAATATAAAAAAATAAAAAAATTACAAAAGTACAAAAGTACAAAGGAGACAAATGACTATCATACCCTTGAGCAATCTTAACCATCCATTTCAAATATAATTATTTTATATTAAATTAATGGTTGGGATAAGGTTAATGAGTTCTCACAATTTTGGTGGGTTCTTACATGATCCAATTCCTATATATATATATATATATATATATATATATATATATATATATATATATACATCATTTTAGAAAAATATAATAGTATTCAGAAAAACATAATAATTAACAAAAAAACACAATGAACTGCACTAAATACACAATGACGAGATATGAGCTTAAAAATAAAAAAAATTATCTTTTAATATAAAAATAATATACTCGTTTTAAAGATTAAAAAACGTTTGTTTTTATGATGTAATTTTTATAAGTAAATAATGTCGTACATAAAAGTTACAAACATTAAAAAAATGGAAAAACTTACAAAAATTCAACAAATGTGACTATTTCTAAAATATAAATATAACAAACTTTTTATTATAATTTGATCTCAACCATTGATTAAAGAAATTGATACTTGAGATTACTTTACACTTTTTATTTTTATAAGCATTTTTATTTGAACCTTTCTCAAATAATTATACTACATAGGCCTTTTTTTTTGTTTGCAAAACACCCCAAATTATGAGAACTAAAAGCATTCATAGTGGAGTCTTTAAAAATATGTGAGTGTATTTGGTATATTATATGGAATGGTTTTGAGTGGTTGTGAGTGAAGGAGAGAGAAAATATTATTGTGAATTGGTATATTTAAAGAATCACTATTCAATACCTATAAAATTTTTAATATTTTTTAAAGTGGTTGTGAGTGGTGAAGAGAAAAAAAAGTAATGATAAGAATATAAGTATTATTTAATTGAAAAGAAGAGAGAAAATATAATGATTTTTAATATAATTATATGAATAAAAATAAAAATGCTCTAATAAACTTTTTCAACCAATCACATTTTGTCACCTATTTAACCTTTTTTGAAAGAACTAAAATGTCTTTTAATCTTATTTATTATTTTATAATATAAATAAATAAATCATTTTTTTCCAAATTTGTTACAACTATTTCTACACATGTGTAAACTTGTTACAACTTTATTTTACACATGTGTAAATTTGTTACAACTATTTTTACACGTGTAAACGAGATACTTTGTATACTAACTTTTCTTCTTCTAAATTCAAACTATATAAACATTATATAATTTTAAATGTTAATAAAAATTTAAAACTTTTATATATAATCAAATCTATAGATATTAATAAAAGAAGATTTCTTTTGCCACATGTCATATTTTTAAATCACCTTTTTGACACTTGTCATTTTTTTAAACATCTTCACTTTATTTTTCCTTCAAAAGGGTATTAAAGTAATTTAAATACTCAAACAATTTCTCTCTCTTCATAAAATTAATTTGGTCAATTAATATATTTTTCTCTCTCATCTATATTTTTTTAAAATCAAACTATATTTTTAGAAATAATTTTTATTAAGAAAATTAAAATTCATATATTTTCTAAAACATTGAATAAGTCCTTTTATAAAGTAATTATAAAAAATATGGAATTTCTAAAAGTAGTTTTATTAAAACAACAAGAATAATTAGAAACTTGAGTTTTTAATAAAAAAGATTTTTATAAACAATAAATTTGTATAATAAAATCTTAAAATAAATATTTAAAAATAAAACTATTTAGATAACAGATTTATAAATAGTATAATTGTTTTATCTCTTGAACAATTATGCATATATAATTTTACATATCTTATATTAAAATATCGTACTGTAACTTTTCGTGTTTATTATTAACTATAATCCGTTTAACTAGACTATCTATTTATCTATATATCTATCTGTCTATAATCTATATATTGTTTATTTACTTGAAATAGCTATTCATATGCAATTACAATCATATTTATCTTCAAATATCGTTTTATAATTCATAAATTTTTATTACTAATTATTTATTATTTTATTTATTCAACCCGTGTAATACACGGGATACTAACCTAGTGTTATGCATATTTAGAAATAAAATAAACATATTTATTTCACTGAAAAAAGCTGTTACACATGAAAATATAAGCAATTGGCTATATTACAAACGTCTTCAAAATTTCCTTGCAGTTTTAGTTTGATGTACAGTTACGTGAAATCCAAAAAAAAAATATATCATATAAAACCAAAATAAATATGTAAAATATTTCTTACCATGTTTCAAAACAAGCATTTGGATGTTAGTAAACATTTATGCATGTTTATAACTTACCATATACATATTCATAAAGTGAGTTAATTAGAGCTGTTCACGACCCGACCTAAGCCGAGCTAGGATAAGCCTGAACTTGGCTCGAATTTAAACCGAGCCAGCTCGACTTGGTTCGGTTTTAAAACCGAGCTGAAAATCTGGGCTCATGCTCGGATCAGTTCAACCAATTTAACTTTAATAAAAGCACAACCTCACATACTATTTCAACAGTTCAACCAAAATAGTTCAACTTACACCAAAATAAGATCTATACCCATCATCACATGTATAAATTTGTCTATTTACACATATGTAAAATTTACCATTTACACATGTGCAAAGTTACAATATCCATTTGTAAAATGACATTTACATATGTGTAAATTTACGTTTAGATACATAATTTATAGTGTTATAAATGTATCACTTTTAGTTATAAATTGTGGACATCCATACCCTAATTTTTAGCTAAATATTTACTTAAAGATGTCATTTAAACATATGAATTAAATGATATTTTTCATCAATTAACACATGAGTTAAATGGTAATCTTAAACTTCTGTTAAATTGATTGAATCTTAATGTATATGTTTAAATGTAGGTTACATTTAAAAACTTGATTTACATGTCTATTTACACATGTAATAAGCTATTGTAATGAATTTTAAAATAATAATTTTTTAAAAAAAGTTTGCAAGATTATACTTTAATTAAAGATAAAAAATCTTGTTTTTATGATAATTCATTGCGCGGTGGATGTGAAGAAGTACATCGTTATCTCGGCAATAATGAGACAAGCTTTTTTTATAAGGAAACAAGCTCGTATAAAAAACTATGTATATTTAATAAAATATGTATATAAAAATTGTTAAGGAGAGAAAATGAAAAGTGACCAAATAAAACAAAGGTAACTTACCAAATTAAGGGGCTATTTAACAATTTCTGAATGATTAAATGTTGAACGAATAAAAGATCTAAACCATTAAGTGTTGAACCATTAAGTGCTAAACCATTAAGAGATCTGAACCATTAATATATATATATATATATATATATATATATATATATATATATATATATATATATATATATATATCGCTTAACTATTTAAAAGCAAATATCTGACCAATTCAGATAAAAGATCTTAACCATTCAGCATTAAAACTCTTAACCATTCAACATTAGTATAATACTTAACCATTCAGAGACAAATGTCTGAACCATTCAGACATTTACTCGCGAAACAAACAGTCTAAACCATTAAATGCTAAACCATCCAAACATCTAAACAATTAAGAGGCTGATTCAAATGCTATTAAAAAGCCCCTAACATTATCATCTTTATTGATATTAGTGGTCCCACCGAGTACAAACTTTCATTTTTTTTAAAAGAAAAAAACTACCACTATTGATCTTTTATCAAATTTAAATGTTAGGTTTTAATTTATTAGTTTTCTTAATTTCTAATGATTTGCATTTCATCTTTAGCCCATATTGTATACACATAAACTAATTAAATACTTTGATAATAATAAACAAGTCAAGTGTAAACCAAGCTCAAATTTTAAACCTACTCATGAGCTTAATACAAGCTTTAGAAATAAAATTCAACATGAACAAAGCTTGAACTCTCTTGCTTAAACGAGCTTAGACAAGCCAAAACCCGACTTGTTTACACCTATACTAACCACTACCCTTGTCACTTATGTATCAACAAATGTACATAATTATTTATTCCAATAGATATAACATATACCCACGTTTATATTTGGTACAACATTTTCCTTCCTGTCGTTTTCAATTCAAAATCAATAAAGTAAACAAACTTTTTATTATTGGACCCTTTAGAACTTAAAATAACATCGTTTTACCACTAGCAGTTGAGCATATTCTACAGCATATAGTTGATCAAATTAGACCATTATTATCCGGATAAATCTTATACACACAACAATTATTAGACATAAAAGAAATAATAATTATCCTATAGATTATTGACATACTATTTACATTGATGACTAGAATTCAAACCTGGAAACAAGTAATTTCCTGGAATCTGCAAAGACCTTGTAGAGTAATACATTTCAGCCACAGCGCGTGAGCGGGCGCTAGGCCTGAAGATACCCGTTGGCTTCCATATAAGATATCACTTTCTCGGCCATAGCCTCGGGTGGAGGACAGACCTTGCCTTCTTGTTGCAACACGACCTGCACAAACGAAGCTTTATGTTCATTAAACCATACATAATGGTTGGCCCACAACAGTTATGTTTGATCAAGGGCTGTTAAAGCCTTTTAGGTACTTGGTATTAGTCTAGACTCAAGAATACTATTTGAATTAAATGTCAAGGGAAACTATACACGCATACCTCAGAATTTAGTGGTGCTTCATACGGGTCATCGATCCCAGTGAAACCTGTGCAGATGATAGTGTAAAGTTTAAACCTTGAATTTTAAGTTGGGAACCATAGAAACCCAAGATAGAAGAAGAAATAAATACCTAAATCACCATGAAAAATGAATCAAAACTTGAATTTACCTTTAATCTTTCCTGCCCGTGCGAGCTTGTATAAGCCTTTTGGATCCCTAGCCTCACATACAGATAAAGGGATGTCCATAAAGACCTGTAAATTACAAGACTTTTGAGTCATAGCAATGGGTTCTACTAATCAAGAATATTATTTCAATAACAAACCTCAATAAAGTCTCCATCTGGAAGCATAGATCGACAGGCATCGCGATCTTTTCTGTAGGGGGATATCACACTAGCAATGCAAATAATTCCAGCATCAGCAAATAGCTTAGCTACCTCTCCTATGAAATTAAAGAATATCAAGATCATTACAACCTCATCACCTACATAGCATACTAAAGCTAAATTGTGGATCAAAAACTAATAAAAGTTTCAAGAATCAGACAATGAATGATTAGTAACAAGAAATCAAGAATCCTACCAACTCTTCTTATATTCTCTACACGATCTTCTGGTTTGAAAGTAAGATCAGAGTTCAGACCATGCCGGACATTATCACCATCAAGGATGTACGTCAATTTCCCTCGAGCATGGAGCGCTTTAGTTAACGCGCAAGCCACAGTGCTCTTTCCTAATTCATCCAACCAGAACACAAAGAAATCACAAAACACAACTATAAGTAAACAAAACCAAAGATAGAACAATTGAACAAATAAATACACAATTCAAAATCAACTCCAATGTTCTAATCAGCTTGATCTCATTACACACTTTAAGATAAATATGAACATAACATCAAAAGCTCAGATCGAAATAACTTTCCTAAAAATCAATTAACCACAATAATCAGATGATGAGGTTTCGTGTGATGCACGACTTTCAGATCCCTAATGATGGCGACTTAACGAGCAAAAAGATGATAATGATAACAATTTGACCTAACCTGAACCACTGAGGCCAGTAATCCAAATAACACAACCTCTCTGCTGAAGCAACTCCTGCCGATCAACCTTCTCAACTGAACATTTATGCCATACAACATTCGTAGATCTAGTGCTTCCATTCATCGACGTTTCAACAACAATCGAACCTACACAAATCCAACTATCATACAAAAATCCATAACGAGTTTACAGTTTATACCGTTCGATTCATACCGTTCGATTCATCGGAATCATTCGTAACTGCACATCCATTCGATTTGACTTCATACGACGGCATTCTCGATCGCTCTGTTGCTCTGATTGGCGCCAAATTCTTCAACGCTGACGTCATATTCCGGCGACATTCCGGTGAAGTCGCCGGGAAATTGGCGAACCCTAGGGTCGCCGGCGGGCGGTGAACGGAGTCCGATGACGATGAAGAAGTGAAAATCGATGAGAATTTTGCGGTGGGTGCAGTCATTGCGTGAATTAGGGCGCGAAATCTGAAGATGAAAATCAAATTTTATATAAAAGAAATTGAAAATGAAAATGAAATTGAAATTGAAGGAATAATAAGAATCTGAGATTCGAAAGGTGTAATAAATGTTGTGGGAAAAGAGGAGAGAGGTGTGGTGGGTGGGAGATGTGGTGGTGGTGATGGATGTTAATGGACGGCTTAGATTAATTTTAATAAGATAAAAGATGTTGGAGATCTACAAGATTCAATCATTCAAGTACTCACATGTAACATGTTCGTTATAGATCTATATTATTTTTTTATGAATGTTCAAAATAATAAGAGGAAACATTGTTATAACATTGGAAAAACCTTCGAGTGAGGTTTAATTTTGAATTCTTTCGGTCGTATTAAAATAATCTTTTAAGCAAATGGGCATCTCGACCGCAGGAGTAGTGAGTCTTGTTTTTTGTATGGATATATCTTTGTCACTAATAGAAAAATCAGATTCCGAAACTTTCGTATAAGCTTGGATGGTTAGTAAATCTCGGGCCATGGGGGTTAGGATCGGAAATTGATATTTCTTACCTTTCTACTAAGCCAACATATCAAAGTTTCTAAAATCTTATGCACTAAAACCAGATAAAAAATCCATCCCACCATACATCCTGAGTTCGCTACTCGGGGCGTTACCCCGTTGTTGTTTAGTGTTTTCATTTAGTAAACTATTATACAATTCATACATCGTATCACTTGATCTTCCCGTAAACGTCATGTTTTCATTGTGTCACGAATGTTTGATGATATATCATATTTAACGCCGTAAACATCAAACATATTAGATAATTTTTTATTAAAATCAGTTTTTACGGTTTGAATGTAAAATGGTGTAAGGCCCCGTTCCCGGGACGCCTACAGTTGGTCATTCATCGCACATAAAACATATATTTACATTCATATTTCATAAGCATTGCAGCGGATCATTAAAATAAGCTTTCATTTCTATATAAATGATTTTGCAAGTTAATACAACATTCATTACAAAACAGTTTGTTCACATTACAATGCAAAAACATTAATCAAAAGAATGTCATCCCAAAAGAGCCGAGTAGCCTCGCGGTGCCATCCTCAGCAATCATTACCTGCCAACTGGAAAACATATAAAAAGTCAGCGTTGCTGAGTGAATTCTAGTTTTATAATAAAACATACTTTACTTTCATTAAAAACTATTCCTTTTCTCATGCGATCATTCATCATACGTATACACAGATAATATCATTATTATCTTTCATTACATTCGTTAACTTTCGTTCATTTCATACGTTCGTTCTTCCGAGTATGTTGCGACGACAGGATCGCTCACCTCATTAGCAATCTCAACGATTGCACGCTATCCGAGTCTGTTGCAACCATAAGGTTGCTCACCTCATTGCCAGTCTCATCGATAGCACGCTATCCGAGTCTCTTGCAACAACAGGGTTGCTCACCTCATGGCAACATCAACGATAGCACGCTATCCGAGTCTCTCGCAACAGCAGGGTTGCTCACCTCATGGGCAATCTCAACGATTGCACGCTATCCGAGTCTGTTGCAACATCAGAGTTGCTCACCTCATATATGTGTTTGCAAGCCTTTTCTTCGTTCATTCATTGTTCATTAATGCATGCATTCTTACTTCATATTCCTCTTTCGTTATCTTTCACTTTACGTTACATAATACTTCATTCATTCATTACACGACACGTAAAGCCACAAGAAAGATAAACATACATCATAATAAGGAACATATCATACATAGTCATCATCATCCTACAAGGCAACATCATACACACAATACATGCATAAACATGCAACATCATCATCATCATGCCCAACATGCTCCCTAAGGTCATAACAATCATCTTACATGCTCTTACGGGAACCTTTACGTCAAAACTTACATCTGCACTTTCCCCCGAAAGTCAGAAGTCGAACTACACTTCCCTTCGAGTGCAACAGCCCTATTCGGGCGTATGGACACCCTTCAGTCGCATGGCCTCCATGCGACTGAACATCATGCGATTGGACTCATGCGGATGAACATCTATGCGAATGAATACCCAATCGTGCGTATGGACCTTATGCGGATGGAACTAATGCGAATGAGCACCTATGCGACTGACCTCATGCGAATGGACTCATGCGACGAAGCACCTATGCGACTGGACCCTCAGTCGTATAACTCCCCATGCAACTGGACTCCCAATCGTGCGAATGAAACCTTAGTCGTGCGAATGAACCCTCAATCGCGCGAATGAATCCCAATCGTGCGAATGAATCCCAATCGCCTCTCAATCGGCCATATGGCCTCCATTCGGTCGCCTAGCCCTAGCTGATGCAGAATGGAGTTCTACCCGAACCCAATCTGCCATTTTCGGCCTCTAAGCTCATCCAAACCCATTCTAAGCCTAAGTCAACCATCTTAGACCTTAGGAATGCATACCACAACACCATACAAGCACACACAAGCCCGGAAACATACTCTTAACGCATCACATGCAACACACCCAAATGGGTCATAAACACACATACAAAAACAGGTTTTTGATGCTTTCCAGCCCCAAAATCGGTTGAAAACAAGTAAAAGTGAGGTCCTAGAACTCACACAAACGAGCACAACGACAAGGGCTTCGATTTGGCTTGCTACACGACGTTTTTGGCGACCCGAACTAACCCGAACCGACACTTTTCCTCTTTTCTTCTTCTTTCTCTCTTCTTTCTCTCTTCTTGGCTGATTTGTGAGTGTGGGGGAGAGGGTAATGTGACATCCGTCACTTTAAGGTCCGTCAATTGACGTGTTTGTCCGTCATCTTTTCTGTATTTGGTCATTCCTCATCATTATTTGACTCTTTATGTGGATATCATGTGTGCAATATAATCGTTGTGTGTGCATTCGATTAAAAACCGTGTGTGAACCTTAAAAAGACCTTTAAAACTTTCATTTTTGAAAACGTTAAATATATCATTTTATAAATATAATAAATGTTTTAATATAACCATTTCTCAAGTCATAATAACATTAAATATACTTTTACAATTAATATAAAACACCTAACGAAGTCGTTTTTCAACCGAACAAAATTTGGGGAAAACTCGGGGGTTAAGTGCAGGGACTAAACTTGTAATTTTGGAAACTTGGGCTGGGTATAAATACCCATATTCCAGCCCTAATCTTCATTATCACCATCTTCTTCATCTTCATCTCCTCTTCACACACTAAATCACCATCTTAGCACCAAATCCGACCCGAGAGGTCTCGTTTTCTTCGTCTTGACACCGTCTACAGCCTAGATTACTTCTTTCTAGCAGGTAGTTGTCTTTGGTTGTCCATTTCTTAGCCTTTTTACGGCTGTCCAAACTAGGGTTTCGGGTGTTCGGGTTCAACCCGAACACACAAGGTCGTATGGGTGCGTGTGAGGTCTCTTTGCTTGTGTTTTATGCTTGTGTATGTTTGTTGAGTGTTTCTGGAGGTCCTTGTGGTGTAAAACCCGTGTTTAGAGTAGCCCGGGGGCTGCTCCTCCCGACCACAGTCGCGATTCTGCAGATTGGGCGACTGGGTCATCCATGCGATTGAGCCGTGCGACTGAGTGGGTCGTGCGACTGGATCATGCGTCTGAGTCAATCGCGCGACTGAGTGGTGCGACTAGGCATGTCGTGCGACTGAGTTGTGCGACTGAGTGTCTGTGTGCGATTGAGTCATGCGTGCGAATGAGTGTATGCGATTGAGTCATGCGATTGAGTGTTTGTATGCGATTGAGTCAGGTGACCGACTGAATGTGTGCGAATGAAAGTGATTCGCACGACTGGGGTCCAATCGCACGAATGAAGGTTCAGTCGTACGAAAGTAGCTAATTCGCACGATTGAAGGTTGATTCGTGCGCATGGAAGTTGAGTCGTGCGATTGGGTGTTGTGTGGTACGACTGAAGGCCAATCATACGAATGAAGGCTCAATCGTACGAATGAAGCTGATTCGCACGATTGAGGGTTGATTCACACGAATGGAGGTTGAGTCGTGCATCTGACCTTGTATGCGACTGAAATTGTTGTGTTTGACCCCTTGTGCGTGGCGTGAGTATGTCGTGTGGTGTCGAGGTAACACTAACACAATAATGCCATTGTTTGGCCACAAAGATTAATGTCAACGTGAGAAAGGGCACAGAAACTATTTTGAGCAAATTTAAACTAACGCTTTTACAACGACCAAATCGACTTATAACTATTGGCACTTATTCAATGCTTCTTCAATAAACAATGATACTTTTATTTAAACATCATCATTAGTGGCAACAATGTCTTGTACTTGGATCTACATAAGATCTAGTACGTGTGTCAGTCTGTGTGCGCTGTGCGTGACCCATCCGATACGACCCGAACCGACCCATCATTATTGCTCGCTTATACATATATCATATCATTAATGCTATACAATAACTGTCAATAGGTGTTTGACTGTTTATTTGCATTCAACATTTGGGATACATCGCTCATACATACTTACCACTTAACAAGTGAGTTTCGTGGCCCCTTTTTACGCTTATACACTATTTCAATCATTTACAAATTGGGGGAAAAGTATGCTTACGCAATTTTTATGCTGTACAACTTACATACATTTTACATACAAGGAATCAACGTGATACTGTGTTGCAAGTACTATTTGATACATGCTTGGGTCTGCTGTGTGGTTCTATCTTTGCAACTATTTAATTCCAGTGTGGGAACCGACGGTTAGGTATTGGTAGTACTACTGGGTTGACACCCCCACCCTCGTTCGATGGTATACTAGTTGGTACCATCAGTGGCCAGGAACGGGCCCTTGGGTGAATATATGCCGACAATTTCTTTGTGTACGTCGCTAGGTTTGGTTGCAAAGCTCATGTCATGTGATATTTACTTGTGTAATAACTGTATTCACGGTATTCCGACGCGCTTATCTATTACAGCATCACTTACATTTTAATACATAAACCTGCGAGCTCACCAACAATTTTGTTGACCGTTTTAAGCATATCTTTTCAGGTGATCATGCAAGTCCAGGAATCTAGGTGTGCTGCCTTAGTGGAGACCCTAGGATGCATTTTTGGGACTTAGCTCATGTTTGATAAACAATCTTTTTGAACAATGTTATCGCATGTAAACAATTATCAACTTTTGAAACTTGTTCCCGGGTTGTGGGAATTAACATTTACATTTTCATTTTATGTGATTATGTGTTATCATTATAATGATGCTTATGGCTATGTGTTGTGGACATTGACTAAACACGACACAAGTCCCCTTGTCGTCGGGTGTCGTCATGACACGCATGTCATCATTTATTTATATTGCTCTCTATCGCTTACCATGTGTTATGACGATCCCATTCTCGTTACATCCCCGTGTTTCCGCTTTTAGCGGGGGTGTGACAGATTGGTATCAGAGCCATTGGTTATAGAGAATTAGGCAATACGCTTGACCTAGACTATAACCTAGGAACCTTCATGTAGATTTGCATGCTAGGACTCTGTATGCATATTATATCTCGTGTATGTGTTCCTCGCTGCTTGATTTGCTCATCTATTTGTTATGTGATCTTTCCACCCTATGAGAGAGCCCTTGTGCTCACTCTTTTATGGGGATACTTCTATTGTATTTTCCGTTCCCTCTGCGCGCCGAGTTAGCTTATCAGATCCGGGTATTAACCCGAAGTAATCTACACAGATCATACTATTGTGCTTGACCTTGGACATTGAAGATAACTCTAAGGAGGAATATGTCTGAAACCTCGAAGAATGAGGAAATAGACAACCTCCGCTAGACTAAACGTGATTGTATACATGGACTTACAACTGTTGTGATGTGTGATGACAATAAGCATGATATTGACATGAAATACATGGACTTGATGGATATGATGTAAAGGAAAGTTGGATGCCATGTAACCGGATCGGGCATCATTCTCGGTACATCGTGGGTGTGGTGGGAACGCTGCGGGGAACCCTATATATAAACACCACCGGTATACCGAGAATATGCTTGAAATGGGCTGCATGGTGGTCTGGCCGACCTGAACATGAACATTGGAATTTGATAAGTGGAATACATTTGTATCATATGGTGACTAAAGTTTATATGTTACCTCTTTTATGATTAGAACATGCCGCCTCGAAGAGTCACCCGTAGCAGTAGTGGCGGGAGTGAAGCCCCAAGGGGCAGAGGCCGAGGCAGAGGCAGAGCACCAAGAACAAATGATGCTCCTGCCAGCAATAGTCAAGGAACAGGGAACACCGACATGGCAGCCCTGATCGCTCAGCAATTGGCCGCGCTGATTCCTACTATCGTGGCCCAAGTGAGCGACGCACTTCAACAACACCACCCTCACGGGGATGGTGGCAACGATGATGGAGCCCAAGGTGGGATAGAAACTGAAACGGGAAACGGGAACCCGACTGGAAACGAGAGCAACCAGGAAACCGGAAATGGTGGTACTGCCGGTATTGAGACTGGTGTGGTTAATGCTCGTCGGGGATGTTCATACAAGGAGTTCGTGGCTTGTAAGCCAAGGGAATTTGACGGGAAAGGTGGGGCGATAGCCCTAACCAGGTGGTTGGAAAAGATGGAGGCAGTGATCGACATCAGTGAGTGCCTCGACAGCCAGAGGATCAAGTACGCTACTTGTTCTCTACAAGGTAAAGCCCTAACCTGGTGGAACACCCAGATTCAAGCACGAGGAAGAGAGTCCGCGATGCAGATGTCGTGGGACGAGTTCAAAGCCTTGATTACCGAGGAATACTGCCCTCTCAACGAGATGCAGAAACTGGAGCATGAGTTTTGGAATCATGCTATGGTGGGGGCAGGGCATGCAGCTTATACTGATCGTTTTCATGAGCTTGCAAGATTGGTTCCGCATCTAGTCACGCCGGAATCAAAGAGGATTGAAAGGTACATTTGGGGACTTGCGCCTCAAATTAAAGCGATGGTTACAGCAGCCGCTCCTTCTACCATTCAGAGCGCAATTCTGAAAGCTAGCGCTCTAACTGACGAGATGGTTAGAACAGGGGTTTTGGGCCGAGGGGCCGAGAAGAGGAAGGAAGTTGGGGAATCGAGCCGGTCGAGTGCCGGAAGGATTGAGAAGAGGTCTAAGCCGACCAGAAATTTTGTGGCCGTGTCTCAGGCCAGAAGAGAGTATGTGGGGCCGCACCCCAAATGTGACAGGTGCAATTATCATCATCCCCCAGGGACGCAGTGCCGGGTGTGCGCTAACTGTAAGCGCCCGGGTCATTTGGCAAGAGATTGCAGAACCGCGCCAAATCTTGTAGCACCCGTCAACGCGGTTAACCCCGCCGGGAATGCAAGGGCTTGCTTTGAGTGTGGGAGCCCCGATCACTACAGGAATATGTGCCCCAGGCTGAATCGGGCACCAGGTCAACAAGGGAACAACCAGCAGCAGGTATTGGCTATCGCTGGGAATCAAGGCCCGGCTAATCAGGGAAACGCAGCTCGGGGACGTGCATTCGTCATTGGAGCCAATGATGCTCGTCAGGACCCGAATGTTGTCACGGGTACGCACTTACTCAATCATCACTTCGCATCTATATTATTTGATACTGGAGCAGACAATAGTTTTGTTTCTTCCGAGTTTGTGCAATTACTTGATTTGAGTCCTAGTAGGCTAGAAACTAGCTACTCCGTAGAAATGGCCAATGGTAAGGTTGCTCAGGCCGATGAGATCATTAGGAAGTGTTCATTGACGTTAGAGGATCATACATTCGACATAGATTTGATACCCTTCGAGTTAGGGAGCTTCGATGTGATTGTGGGTATGGATTGGTTGTCGCAGAATGGAGCAGAGATTGTTTGCCGAGACAAAGTAGTACGTATCCCTATGCCAAATGGGGAAGTACTCAAGGTTCAGGGAGAACGACCGGGTAAGAGCTTAAAGTTGATTTCCTGCATGAAAGCACGCCAGAGTTTACGAAAGCAGTGCTACGCTTTTCTGGCTCATGTGGTTGAAAAGAAAGACGAGGAAAGGAAACTGGTGGATATTCCAGTGGTACGAGATTACCCAGAAGTATTTCCAGATGACTTGTCTGGTTTACCCCTCCACGACAGGTGGAATTCCGTATTGAGTTGGTTCCTGGAGCTACACCGGTAGCGAAAACGCCATATCGACTAGCACCATCCGAGATGCAAGAGTTGTCTAGTCAATTACAGGAACTACTGGAGAAGGGTTTTATTCGACCGAGTCATTCACCGTGGGGAGCACCGGTACTATTTGTCAAGAAGAAGGATGGATCGTTCCGAATGTGCATCGATTACCGTGAACTGAACAAGTTAACGGTGAAGAACCGATATCCTCTCCCCAGAATCGATGATTTATTTGATCAGCTGCAAGGAGCTTCGTATTTTTCAAAGATCGATCTTCGTTCTGGTTATCATCAGCTAAGGGTTTTCGAAGACGACATACCGAAGACCGCGTTCAGGACTCGTTATGGGCACTATGAGTTCTTGGTCATGCCGTTCGGCTTGACTAACGCACCAGCTGTGTTCATGGATCTAATGAATCGGGTGTGCAAACCGTACTTGGATAAGTTCGTGATCGTGTTCATAGACGATATACTTATCTATTCCCGATCAAAAGAGGATCATGTGGAACATCTTCGGGCTATTCTGGAGCTGCTACGAGAAGAGAAACTTTTCGCCAAGTTCTCAAAGTGTGAGTTTTGGTTGCGGGAAGTGAAGTTTTTGGGTCATGTGGTCAATGAGGACGGGATTCACGTAGATCCCGGCAAGATCGAAGCGGTGAAGAAATGGGATACGCCCCAGACACCATCAGAGATACGGCAATTCTTAGGATTGGCCGGTTATTATCGTCGCTTCATCGCGAATTTCTCAAAGATTGCGCAACCATTAACCTTGCTTACTCAGAAAGACAAGAAGTTTGACTGGGGATATGCACAAGAGCAAGCGTTCCAAACGTTGAAAGAGAAGTTGTGCAACGCGCCAATACTGTCTCTCCCAGACGGAACAGATGATTTTGTGGTTTACTGCGATGCGTCACATCAGGGATTAGGATGTGTACTAATGCAGAAGGACAAGGTGATTGCCTACGCTTCGCGACAACTTAAAGTGCACGAAAAGAACTACACCACTCACGATCTTGAGTTGGGCGCTGTAGTATTTGCACTCAAAATTTGGAGGCATTACTTGTATGGCACCAAATGCATTATTTTCACCGATCATAAGAGCCTTCAACATATTCTGGATCAGAAGGAACTCAACATGCGCCAACGACGTTGGGTAGAGCTTCTTAGCGACTACGATTGTGAAATCCGGTATCATCCGGGGAAAGCTAACGTGGTGGCTGATGCCTTAAGCCGTAAAGAACGTGTGAAACCACTACGTGCACGAGCGTTGGGTTTGACCATCCAAACCAACTTAAAAGCTCAGATCCGAATTGCACAGAGTGAGGCACTAAAAGAAGAAAACCTCGCGGGAGAAGAGTTCCGGGGGTTAGATAAACAGATGATTCGCAAGGATGACGGCATTCAGTACTTCATGGATCGCATATGGGTACCCAAATGGGGAGGTGTTCGTACCTTAGTCATGGATGAAGCCCACAAGACGCGATATTCTATTCATCCTGGTGCAGACAAGATGTATCATGATCTTAAGGATCTATACTGGTGGCCAGGCATGAAGAAAGACATTGCCTTATACGTCAGTCGATGTTTGACGTGTTCGAAAGTCAAAGCTGAACATCAAAAGCCATCGGGATTATTACAGCAACCTGAAATTCCCGAGTGGAAATGGGAGAACATAGCTATGGATTTCATTACCAAACTCCCTAGGACGAACAACGGTCATGACTCGATATGGGTCATTATTGATCGAATGACGAAGTCAGCACATTTCTTGCCTATCCGAGAAGACTACAAGATGGATAAGTTGGCAAGATTGTACATCAAAGAGGTCGTGACGCGGCACGGGGTGCCGGTGTCAATCATATCCGACCGTGATAGCAGATTCACTTCACGTTTTTGGCAGACGCTACAGAAAGCGATGGGTACTCGGTTAGACATGAGTACAGCCTATCACCCTCAAACAGATGGCCAAAGTGAACGCACTATACAGACGCTAGAAGACATGTTGAGAGCGTGTGTAATTGATTTTGGAGGTAGCTGGGATGCTCATCTGCCATTGATTGAGTTCTCCTACAACAATAGCTACCATACAAGCATTGGATGCGCACCATTTGAAGCGTTGTATGGAAGAAAATGCAGATCTCCCGTATGTTGGGCCGAAATTGGTGAAAGTCAACTGACAGGCCCAGAGATCATCCAAGAGACAACAGACAAGATTTTCCAAATCAAAGATCGACTTAAAGCCGCGCGAGATCGCCAAAAGAGCTATGCCGACAATCGTCGGAAGCCTCTAGAATTCAATGTTGGGGATCGTGTGTTACTCAAAGTTTCCCCTTGGAAAGGAGTCGTTCGATTCGGAAAGAAAGGGAAGTTAGCCCCAAGATACGTTGGACCATTTGAGATCACTGAAAGGATCGGTCCAGTGGCTTACCGGTTAAGGTTGCCACAAGAGCTTAGCGGTGTGCATGATACTTTTCACGTGTCAAACCTCAAGAAATGTTTGGCCGATGAATCCCTTCACGTGCCAATTGAGGAAATCAAGATTGACGACAAGCTTCATTTTGTTGAAGAACCCATTGAGATCATGGATCGAAAGGTCAAGCAACTGAAGCGCAGTAGGATACCTATTGTTCGCGTAAGGTGGAATTCAAAACGAGGGCCAGAGTTTACATGGGAACGTGAAGATCAGATGAAACTCAAATATCCACATCTTTTCGAGGATGACACTCTTGGACCTAACTCCAGCTGAATTTCGGGACGAAATTCTCTCAACTGGGGGATACTGTGACATCCGTCACCTTAAGGTCCGTCAATTGACGTGTTTGTCCGTCATCTTTCTATATTTGGTCATTCCTCATCATTATTTGACTCTTTATGTGGATATCATGTGTGCAATATTATCGTTGTGTGTGCATTCGTTAAAAACCGTGTGTGAACCTTAAAAAGACCTTTAAAACTTTCATTTTTGAAAACGTTAAATATATCATTTTATAAATATAATAAATGTTTTAATATAACCATTTCTTAAGTCATAATAACATTAAATATACTTTTACAATTAATATAAAACACCTAACGAAGTCGTTTTTCAACCGAACAAAATTTGGGAAAACTCGGGGGTTAAGTGCAGGGACTAAACTTGTAATTTTGGAAACTTGGGCTGGGTATAAATACCCATATTCCAGCCCTAATCTTCATTATCACCATCTTCTTCATCTTCATCTCCTCTTCACACACTAAATCACCATCTTAGCACCAAATCCGACCCGAGAGGTCTCGTTTTCTTCGTCTTGACACCGTCTACAGCCTAGATTACTTCTTCTAGCAGGTAGTTGTCTTTGGTTGTCCATTTCTTAGCCTTTTCACGGCTGTCCAAACTAGGGTTTCGGGTGTTCGGGTTCAACCCGAACACACAAGGTCGTATGGGTGCGTGTGAGGTCTCTTTGCTTGTGTTTTATGCTTGTGTATGTTTGTTGAGTGTTTCTGGAGGTCCTTGTGGTGTAAAACCCGTGTTTAGAGTAGCTCGGGGGCTGCTCCTCCCGACCACAGTCGCGATTCTGCAGATTGGGCGACTGGGTCATCCATGCGATTGAGCCGTGCGACTGAGTGGGTCGTGCGACTGGATCATGCGTCTGAGTCAATCGCGCGACTGAGTGTGCGACTAGGCATGTCGTGCGACTGAGTTGTGCGACTGAGTGTCTGTGTGCGATTGAGTCATGCGTGCGAATGAGTGTATGCGATTGAGTCATGCGATTGAGTGTTTGTGTGCGATTGAGTCAGGTGACCGACTGAATGTGTGCGAATGAATGTGATTCGCACGACTGGGGTCCAATCGCACGAATGAAGGTTCAGTCGTACGAAAGTAGCTAATTCGCACGATTGAAGGTTGATTCGTGCGCATGGAAGTTGAGTCGTGCGATTGGGTGTTGTGTGGTACGACTGAAGGCCAATCATACGAATGAAGGCTCAATCGTACGAATGAAGCTGATTCGCACGATTGAGGGTTGATTCGCACGAATGGAGGTTGAGTCGTGCGTCTGACCTTGTATGCGACTGAAATTGTTGTGTTTGACCCTTGTGCGTGGCGTGAGTATGTCGTGTGGTGTCGAGGTAACACTAACACAATAATGCCATTGTTTGGCCACAAAGATTAATGTCAACGTGAGAAAGGGCACAGAAACTATTTTGAGCAAATTTAAACTAACGCTTTTACAACGACCAAATCGACTTATAACTATTGACACTTATTCAATGCTTCTTCAATAAACAACGATACTTTTATTTAAACATCATCATTAGTGGCAACAATGTCTTGTACTTGGATCTACATAAGATCTAGTACGTGTGTCAGTCTGTGTGTGTTGCGTGACCCATCCGATACGACCCGAACCGACCCATCATTATTGCGCGCTTATACATATATCATATCATTAATGCTATACAATAACTGTCAATAGGTGTTTGACTGTTTATTTGCATTCAACATTTGGGATACATCGCTCATACATACTTACCACTTAACAAGTGAGTTTCGTGGCCCCTTTTTACGCTTATACAATATTTCAATCATTTACAAATTGGGGGAAAAGTATGCTTACACAATTTTTATGCTGTACAACTTACATACATTTTACATACAAGGAATCAACGTGATACTGTGTTGCAAGTACTATTTGATACATGCTTGGGTCTGCTGTGTGGTTCTATCTTTGCAACTATTTAATTCCAGTGTGGGAACCGACGGTTAGGTATTGGTAGTACTACTGGGTTGACACCCCCACCCTCGTTCGATGGTATACTAGTTGGTACCATCAGTGGCCAGGAACGGGCCCTTGGGTGAATATATGCCGACAATTTCTTTGTGTACGTCGCTAGGTTTGGTTGCAAAGCTCATGTCATGTGATATTTACTTGTGTAATAACTGTATTCACGGTATTCCGACGCGCTTATCTATTACAGCATCACTTACATTTTATTATAAACCTGCGAGCTCACCAACAATTTTGTTGACCGTTTTAAGCATATCTTTTCAGGTGATCATGCAAGTCCAGGAATCTAGGTGTGCTGCCTTAGTGGAGACCCTAGGATGCATTTTTGGGACTTAGCTCATGTTTGATAAACAATATTTTGAACAATGTTATCGCATGTAAACAATTATCAACTTTTGAAACTTGTTCCCGGGTTGTGGGAATTAACATTTACATTTTCATTTATGTGATTATGTGTTATCATTATCATGTTGCTTATGGCTATGTGTTGTGGACATTGACTAAACACGACACAAGTCCCCTTGTCGTCGGGTGTCGTCATGACACGCATGTCATCATTTATTTATATTGCTCTCTATCGCTTACCATGTGTTATGACGATCCCATTCTCGTTACATCCCCGTGTTTCCGCTTTTAGCGGGGGTGTGACAGATTGGTATCAGAGCCATTGGTTATAGAGAATTAGGCAATACGCTTGACCTAGACTATAACCTAGGAACCTTCATGTAGATTTGCATGCTAGGACTCTGTATGCATATTATATCTCGTGTATGTGTTCCTCGCTGCTTGATTTGCTCATCTATTTGTTATGTGATCTTTCCACCCTATGAGAGAGCCCTTGTGCTCACTCTTTTATGGGGATGCTTCTATTGGATCTTCCGTTCCCTCTGCGCGCCGAGTTAGTTATCAGATCCGGGTATTAACCCGAAGTAATCTACACAGATCATACTATTGTGCTTGACCTTGGACATTGAGATAACTCTAAGGAGGAATATGTCTGAAACCTCGAAGAATGAGGAAATAGACAACCTCCGCTAGACTAAACGTGATTGTATACATGGACTTACAACTGTTGTGATGTGTGATGACAATAAGCATGATATTGACATGAAATACATGGACTTGATGGATATGATGTAAAGGAAAGTCGGATGTCATGTAACCGGATCGGGCATCATTCTCGGTACATCGTGGGTGTGGTGGGAACGCTGCGGGGAACCCTATATATAAACACCACCGGTATACCGAGAATATGCTTGAAATGGGCTGCATGGTGGTCTGGCCGACCTGAACATGAACATTGGAATTTGATAAGTGGAATACATTTGTATCATATGGTGACTAAAGTTTATATGTTACCTCTTTTATGATTAGAACATGCCGCCTCGAAGAGTCACCCGTAGCAGTAGTGGCGGGAGTGAAGCCCCAAGGGGCAGAGGCCGAGGCAGAGGCAGAGCACCAAGAACAAATGATGCTCCTGCCAGCAACAGTCAAGGAACAGGGAACGCCGACATGGCAGCCCTGATCGCTCAGCAATTGGCCGCGCTGATTCCTACTATCGTGGCCCAAGTGAGCGACGCACTTCAACAACACCACCCTCACGGGGATGGTGGCAACGATGATGGAGCCCAAGGTGGGATAGAAACTGAAACGGGAAACGGGAACCCGACTGGAAACGAGAGCAACCAGGAAACCGGAAATGGTGGTACTGCCGGTATTGAGACTGGTGTGGTTAATGCTCGTCGGGGATGTTCATACAAGGAGTTCGTGGCTTGTAAGCCAAGGGAATTCGACGGGAAAGGTGGGGCGATAGCCCTAACCAGGTGGTTGGAAAAGATGGAGGCAGTGATCGACATCAGTGAGTGCCTCGACAGCCAGAGGATCAAGTATGCTACTTGTTCTCTACAGGGTAAAGCCCTAACCTGGTGGAACACCCAGATTCAAGCACGAGGAAGAGAGTCCGCGATGCAGATGTCGTGGGACGAGTTCAAAGCCTTGATTACCGAGGAATACTGCCCTCTCAACGAGATGCAGAAACTGGAGCATGAGTTTTGGAATCATGCTATGGTGGGGGCAGGGCATGCAGCTTATACTGATCGTTTTCATGAGCTTGCAAGATTGGTTCCGCATCTAGTCACGCCGGAATCAAAGAGGATTGAAAGGTACATTTGGGGACTCGCGCCTCAAATTAGAGCGATGGTTACAGCAGCCGCTCCTCCTACTATTCAGAGCGCAATTCTGAAAGCTGGCGCTCTGACTGACGAGATGGTTAGAACAGGGGTTTTGGGCCGAGGGGCCGAGAAGAGGAAGGATGTTGGGGAATCGAGCCGGTCGAGTGCCGGAAGGTTTGAGAAGAGGTCTAAGCCGACCAGAAATTTTGTGGCCGTGTCTCAGGCCAGAAGAGAGTATGTGGGGCCGCACCCCAAATGTGACAGGTGCAATTATCATCATCCCCCAGGGACGCAGTGCCGGGTGTGCGCTAACTGTAAGCGCCCGGGTCATTTGGCAAGAGATTGCAGAACCGCGCCAAATCTTGTAGCACCCGTCAACGCGGTTAACCCCGCCGGGAATGCAAGGGCTTGCTTTGAGTGTGGGAGCCCCGATCACTACAGGAATATGTGCCCCAGGCTGAATCGGGCACCGGGTCAACAGGGGAACAACCAGCAGCAGGTGTTGGCTATCGCTGGGAATCAAGGCCCGGCTAATCAGGGAAACGCAGCTCGGGGACGTGCATTCGTCATTGGAGCCAATGATGCTCGTCAGGACCCGAATGTTGTCACGGGTACGCACTTACTCAATCATCATTTCGCATCTATATTATTTGATACTGGAGCAGACAATAGTTTTGTTTCTTCCGAGTTTGTGCAATTACTTGATTTGAGTCCTAGTAGGCTAGAAACTAGCTACTCCGTAGAAATGGCCAATGGTAAGGTTGCTCAGGCCGATGAGATTATTAGGAAGTGTTCGTTGACGTTGGAGGATCATACATTCGACATAGATTTGATACCCTTCGAGTTAGGGAGCTTCGATGTGATTGTGGGTATGGATTGGTTGTCGCAGAATGGAGCAGAGATTGTTTGCCGAGACAAAGTAGTACGTATCCCTATGCCAAACGGGGAAGTACTCAAGGTTCAGGGAGAACGACCGGGTAAGAGCTTAAAGTTGATTTCCTGCATGAAAGCACGCCAGAGTTTACGAAAGCAGTGCTACGCTTTTCTAGCTCATGTGGTTGAAAAGAAAGACGAGGAAAGGAAACTGGTGGATATTCCAGTGGTACGGGATTACCCAGAAGTATTTCCAGATGACTTGTCTGGTTTACCTCCTCCACGACAGGTGGAATTCCGTATTGAGTTGGTTCCTGGAGCTACACCGGTAGCGAAAACGCCATATCGACTAGCACCATCCGAGATGCAAGAGTTGTCTAGTCAATTACAGGAACTACTGGAGAAGGGTTTTATTCGACCGAGTCATTCACCGTGGGGAGCACCGGTACTATTTGTCAAGAAGAAGGATGGATCGTTCCGATGTGCATCGATTACCGTGAACTGAACAAGTTAACGGTGAAGAACCGATATCCTCTCCCCAGAATCGACGATTTATTTGATCAGCTGCAAGGAGCTTCGTATTTTTCAAAGATCGATCTTCGTTCTGGTTATCATCAGCTAAGGGTTTTCGAGGACGACATACCGAAGACTGCGTTCAGGACTCGTTATGGGCACTATGAGTTCTTGGTCATGCCGTTCGGTTGACTAACGCACCAGCTGTGTTCATGGATCTAATGAATCGGGTGTGCAAACCTTACTTGGATAAGTTCGTGATCGTGTTCATAGACGATATACTTATCTATTCCCGATCAAAAGAGGATCATGTAGAACATCTTCGGGCTATTCTGGAGCTGCTACGCGAAGAGAAACTTTTCGCCAAGTTCTCAAAGTGTGAGTTTTGGTTGCGGGAAGTGAAGTTTTTGGGTCATGTGGTCAATGAGGACGGGATTCACGTAGATCCCGGCAAGATCGAAGCGGTGAAGAAATGGGATACGCCCCAGACACCATCAGAGATACGGCAATTCTTAGGATTGGCCGGTTATTATCGTCGCTTCATCGCGAATTTCTCAAAGATCGCGCAACCATTAACCTGCTTACTCAGAAAGACAAGAAGTTTGACTGGGGATATGCACAAGAGCAAGCGTTCCAAACGTTGAAAGAGAAGTTGTGCAACGCGCCAATACTGTCTCTCCCAGACGGAACAGATGATTTTGTGGTTTACTGCGATGCGTCACATCAAGGATTGGGATGTGTACTAATGCAGAAGGACAAGGTGATTGCCTACGCTTCGCGACAACTTAAAGTGCACGAAAAGAACTACACCACTCATGATCTTGAGTTGGGCGCTGTAGTATTTGCACTCAAAATTTGGAGGCATTATTTGTATGGCACCAAATGCGTCATTTTCACCGATCATAAGAGCCTTCAACATATTCTGGATCAGAAGGAACTCAACATGCGCCAACGACGTTGGGTAGAGCTTCTTAGCGACTACGATTGTGAAATCCGGTATCATCCGGGGAAAGCTAACGTGGTGGCTGATGCCTTAAGCCGTAAAGAACGTGTGAAACCACTACGTGCACGAGCGTTGGGTTTGACCATCCAAACCAACTTGAAAGCTCAGATTCAAATTGCACAGAGTGAGGCATAAAGAAGAAAACCTTGCGGAGAGAAGAGTTCCGGGGGTTAGATAAACAGATGATTCGCAAGGATGACGGTATTCAGTACTTCATGGATCGCATATGGGTACCCAAATGGGGAGGTGTTCGTACCTTAGTCATGGATGAAGCCCACAAGACGCGATATTCTATTCATCCTGGTGCAGACAAGATGTATCATGATCTTAAGGATCTATACTGGTGGCCAGGCATGAAGAAAGACATTGCCTTATACGTCAGTCGATGTTTGACGTGTTCGAAAGTCAAAGCTGAACATCAAAAGCCATCGGGATTATTACAGCAACCTGAAATTCCCGAGTGGAAATGGGAGAACATAGCTATGGATTTCATTACCAAACTCCCTAGAACAACAGCGGTCATGACTCGATATGGGTCATTATTGATCGAATGACGAAGTCAGCACATTTCTTGCCTATCCGAGAAGATTACAAGATGGATAAGTTGGCGAGATTGTACATCAAAGAGGTCGTGACACGGCACGGGGTGCCGGTGTCAATCATATCCGACCGTGATAGCAGATTCACTTCACGTTTTTGGCAGACGCTACAGAAAGCGATGGGTACTCGGTTAGACATGAGTACAGCCTATCACCCTCAAACAGATGGCCAAAGTGAACGCACTAT
This sequence comes from Flaveria ramosissima, assembly GCA_025215565.1. Classification (NCBI taxonomy): domain Eukaryota; kingdom Viridiplantae; phylum Streptophyta; class Magnoliopsida; order Asterales; family Asteraceae; genus Flaveria; species Flaveria ramosissima. The sequence goes on along the minus strand of CM046033.1, from coordinate 8,565,927 downwards.
ACAGACGCTAGAAGACATGTTGAGAGCGTGTGTAATCGATTTTGGAGGTAGCTGGGATGCTCATCTGCCGTTGATTGAGTTCTCCTACAACAACAGCTACCATACAAGCATTGGATGTGCACCATTTGAAGCGTTGTATGGAAGAAATGCAGATCTCCCGTTTGTTGGGCCGAAATTGGTGAAAGTCAACTGACAGGCCCAGAGATCATCCAAGAGACAACAGACAAGATTTTCCAAATCAAAGATCGACTTAAAGCCGCGCGAGATCGCCAAAAGAGCTATGCCGACAATCGTCGGAAGCCTCTAGAATTCAATGTTGGGGATCGTGTGTTACTCAAAGTTTCCCCTTGGAAAGGAGTCGTTCGATTCGGAAAGAAAGGGAAGTTAGCCCCAAGATACGTTGGACCATTTGAGATCACTGAAAGGATCGGTCCAGTGGCTTACCGGTTAAGGTTGCCACAAGAGCTTAGCGGTGTGCATGATACTTTTCACGTGTCAAACCTCAAGAAATGTTTGGCCGATGAATCCCTTCACGTGCCAATCGAGGAAATCAAGATTGACGACAAGCTTCATTTTGTTGAAGAACCCATTGAGATCATGGATCGAAAGGTCAAGCAACTGAAGCGCAGTAGGATACCTATTGTTCGCGTAAGGTGGAATTCAAAACGAGGGCCAGAGTTTACATGGGAACGTGAAGATCAGATGAAACTCAAATATCCACATCTTTTCGAGGATGACACTCTTGGACCTAACTCCAGCTGAATTTCGGGACGAAATTCTCTCAACTGGGGGATACTGTGACATCCGTCACCTTAAGGTCCGTCAATTGACGTGTTTGTCCGTCATCTTTTCTGTATTTGGTCATTCCTCATCATTATTTGACTCTTTATGTGGATATCATGTGTGCAATATATTGTGTGTGTGTTCGTTAAAAACCGTGTGTGAACCTTAAAAGACTTTAAAACTTTCATTTTTGAAAACGTTAAATATATCATTTTATAAATATAATAAATGTTTTAATATAACCATTTCTTAAGTCATAATAACATTAAATAACTTTTACAATTAATATAAAACACCTAACGAAGTCGTTTTTCAACCGAACAAAATTTGGGAAAACTCGGGGGTTAAGTGCAGGGACTAAACTTGTAATTTTGGAAACTTGGGCTGGGTATAAATACCCATATTCCAGCCCTAATCTTCATTATCACCATCTTCTTCATCTTCATCTCCTCTTCACACACTAAATCACCATCTTAGCACCAAATCCGACCCGAGAGGTCTCGTTTTCTTCGTCTTGACACCGTCTACAGCCTAGATACTTCTTTCTAGCAGGTAGTTGTCTTTGGTTGTCCATTTCTTAGCCTTTTCACGGCTGTCCAAACTAGGGTTTCGGGTGTTCGGGTTCAACCCGAACACACAAGGTCGTATGGGTGCGTGTGAGGTCTCTTTGCTTGTGTTTTATGCTTGTGTATGTTTGTTGAGTGTTTCTGGAGGTCCTTGTGGTGTAAAACCCGTGTTTAGAGTAGCCGGGGGCTGCTCCTCCCGACCACAGTCGCGATTCTGCAGATTGGGCGACTGGGTCATCCATGCGATTGAGCCGTGCGACTGAGTGGGTCGTGCGACTGGATCATGCGTCTGAGTCAATCGCGCGACTGAGTGGTGCGACTAGGCATGTCGTGCGACTGAGTTGTGCGACTGAGTGTCTGTGTGCGATTGAGTCATGCGTGCGAATGAGTGTATGCGATTGAGTCATGCGATTGAGTGTTTGTATGCGATTGAGTCAGGTGACCGACTGAATGTGTGCGAATGAAAGTGATTCGCACGACTGGGGTCCAATCGCACGAATGAAGGTTCAGTCGTACGAAAGTAGCTAATTCGCACGATTGAAGGTTGATTCGTGCGCATGGAAGTTGAGTCGTGCGATTGGGTGTTGTGTGGTACGACTGAAGGCCAATCATACGAATGAAGGCTCAATCGTACGAATGAAGCTGATTCGCACGATTGAGGGTTGATTCGCACGAATGGAGGTTGAGTCGTGCGTCTGGCCTTGTATGCGACTGAAATTGTTGTGTTTGACCCCTTGTGCGTGGCGTGAGTATGTCGTGTGGTGTCGAGGTAACACTAACACAATAATGCCATTGTTTGGCCACAAAGATTAATGTCAACGTGAGAAAGGGCACAGAAACTATTTTGAGCAAATTTAAACTAACGCTTTTACAACGACCAAATCGACTTATAACTATTGGCACTTATTCAATGCTTCTTCAATAAACAATGATACTTTTATTTAAACATCATCATTAGTGGCAACAATGTCTTGTACTTGGATCTACATAAGATCTAGTACGTGTGTCAGTCTGTGTGCGTGTGCGTGACCCATCCGATACGACCCGAACCGACCCATCATTATTGCTCGCTTATACATATATCATATCATTAATGCTATACAATAACTGTCAATAGGTGTTTGACTGTTTATTTGCATTCAACATTTGGGATACATCGCTCATACATACTTACCACTTAACAAGTGAGTTTCGTGGCCCCTTTTTACGCTTATACACTATTTCAATCATTTACAAATTGGGGGAAAAGTATGCTTACGCAATTTTTATGCTGTACAACTTACATACATTTTACATACAAGGAATCAACGTGATACTGTGTTGCAAGTACTATTTGATACATGCTTGGGTCTGCTGTGTGGTTCTATCTTTGCAACTATTTAATTCCAGTGTGGGAACCGACGGTTAGGTATTGGTAGTACTACTGGGTTGACACCCCCACCCTCGTTCGATGGTATACTAGTTGGTACCATCAGTGGCCAGGAACGGGCCCTTGGGTGAATATATGCCGACAATTTCTTTGTGTACGTCGCTAGGTTTGGTTGCAAAGCTCATGTCATGTGATATTTACTTGTGTAATAACTGTATTCACGGTATTCCGACGCGCTTATCTATTACAGCATCACTTACATTTTAATACATAAACCTGCGAGCTCACCAACAATTTTGTTGACCGTTTTAAGCATATCTTTTCAGGTGATCATGCAAGTCCAGGAATCTAGGTGTGCTGCCTTAGTGGAGACCCTAGGATGCATTTTTGGGACTTAGCTCATGTTTGATAAACAATCTTTTTGAACAATGTTATCGCATGTAAACAATTATCAACTTTTGAAACTTGTTCCCGGGTTGTGGGAATTAACATTTACATTTTCATTTTATGTGATTATGTGTTATCATTATCATGATGCTTATGGCTATGTGTTGTGGACATTGACTAAACACGACACAAGTCCCCTTGTCGTCGGGTGTCGTCATGACACGCATGTCATCATTTATTTATATTGCTCTCTATCGCTTACCATGTGTTATGACGATCCCATTCTCGTTACATCCCCGTGTTTCCGCTTTTAGCGGGGGTGTGACAGGTAAGGGCTGCCATCTCCCTTATATACTCCCACTCACCCGACTTTCTTTCGTTGACGAGTTTGGTCTCTCGACTTTGGACTTTATTTCTTTTTCTTCCTTCGTCAGCTTCAAAATAATAAATAACCGGGTGTTACAAATGGGTCGTCTTCCAATAAATCTAAAGCATGAGTTATTTTTTCCAATAAAATTTCAACCCCTCCATTATTTAAGTAAGAGTTTAACGTGACGAAACGTGTAATAGCCGACGGAATTTCTTTAAAATATTTTATTAGTTTTTCTTTTATTGATGGTATCATATTATAAATATATAACACTTAAACGACAATTTGCTTAGTTTTGAGGTTAATAAATATATTTGGATAAGTTTCTAAGTACTTGTGGGATAATAAACGGCAGATAAGTAAGTTGTTGCGGTTTTAAACTTGCAAACCATTTTAGTTATTTCCTCGATAATAGCCCAACTTAATAGGAAATGGTGTAGCCGAACCATGGCTCACAAGAATACTATCGCTATTAGGTTATCTTTTTGTTTGATTGTCTTTTCAAACATGTTACAAGTTGAATTCTATCTTGTAGGTACGTCTCAATTCGGGCCTAAACATTCGAAATTCGTTTCCTTACAAAACTTTTGATAACGAATATATCTTTTGTTGGAGCTAGAAATATCATGTAACATTTGTTTAAAAGCGTCTTTTATTGGTTCAATCATGTTTAAACCGTCTTGAACGTTTAAAATTATAATGTGTGCAACACGTCTACTATGTAAAAAACATTGTTACAAATCGGTTTATATTTTAATTTTAATTGTTCGATTGCACGCATGTTATTTGACACGTTATCAAATGATACTAAAAAAAGTTTAGTTTCTATTTTATATGTTTTAATAACTTTGTCTAAAATATAATTTAAATTTTCACCGGTGTGAGGATAATCAAACAATTTAAACGGAATCGTACGTTTCATCGTTTGGCACGTTGCGGGTTGTACCCAATGGGGGGTGACACAAATGTACAAGTCCGAAGAACCATGTGGAGTAGACCAAACATCACAAGTAAAATTAACACCGGTTTCTAAATTTTCAAAATAGGAAATTAATTCATTTTAGCTTTTTTCACATTTTTAAACAATCTCTTTGAAGAGTAGCACGACTTACATTGATATAACGTATTTGAAGAGTTCGTTGAATGGGTGGAGTCAGACGTTCGTTGTCAAAATGTTTGAATGACAAGCTTTCTTGAATTACAAAAAAAAGCCATTTGCACCCGAACCACATCAACATTATAAGCCCAAACATTTCCCTCTCTTGTCATCGAAGCTTGACCTCGAGACGGTTCACCTTTCAACGCCTTGTAATATTTCAAAGAAATGTGGTTTTTCAAAGTTGTGTTTGCATATTTTTTTTAAACTTATTGCAAAACTTGCAACGAGCTTTGTTCGGACCGTTAGACATTTGACATAAATCGTAATTGCATCATACTTCGAGGTTCCTATTCGTAGGAATGATTGCTACGACCACGTTGTTTGAAGACGCATCACGACCACCGGATGATTTAGCACTTGATAAAGCCATTTGAGAGTTTTTTTAATGCTCGAAAGTATTGAGCGCTTTTAAGAATTTCACGTTATCTTTAGGGTATGATCTAAGAAAACCGTTAAACTGACACGGACCAGCTCGAGATTGACTCAAAACACATAAAAGCAGTTTCGTCCTTGGTCCTCGTTTTTTTAGCTTATTCGATTTCAATCCTGGTCCAGGTTGGTACGCTCCTTAACCCATGATCACCCTTGTTTTTATGTTTAACAACTTGGAAATCCGGTGTTACAAATCTTGGAGTGAGTTGGGGAACTAGAAACTATTTTCACTGGGTCACTACCCTTTTGTGTTTGGAAATGTGTAAGGTTATTTATAGATTTTTCAGACCACGTCTAGTCATTTTATAGATTTTCTATGTCGGGTTGATTTATATCTAAGCAATGCAATTGTGATTGTGGTTTAATATGTAATTTTTTGTTGGATTTGAAACATCCAATGCAATTGCAGATCACAAGCCCAACAATACAAACTTGAATTATGCTCCAGTAGACTTCAAATCCATGAAGGAATACCATAAAAAACCAATTGATTTATGGCGACAAACATGTAGGGTTCTTCAAACGAAGCCCAAGCCAGAAATGAAAAAAAAAATACACACAAAGCCCAAAGAATTAAAAAAAAGTCCACAAGAATCAAACCCATGTCTAGGGCTGTTCACGAGCAAAACCGAGCCGAGCCAGGGTAGGCTCGAACTTGGCTTGAATTAAAACCGAGCTGGCTCGGCTTGGTTCGTTTTGGCTTGGTTTTAATTTCATAAACAAAATTAAAAATATTGAATGCAAACTAAATTTAAAATACTACATACTCATAACCGGTTTATATCAAGTTTCACAAAATATAAATTAGTTTAAAAAAAACTAAGTTTAACTTCATCATTATCTAAATCGAACTAACAAAACACGTAACACCACATAAAATCTAGTAGTCTACTTTAGTAAATAAATTGAAAGTATGTTTGAATAGTTCATTCTAATATATAAAAATATAGAAGAATCACATGAAATGATCCAATACAAACATTATAGTTTAATATTTTGACATAAGAAATAGTTGAAAAATATATATTATATTCTTAACAAATAAGCAAATGCAATGATATATGTAATACACATAATAAAATACATATTACAAGTAAAATAATCTGAGTCATAGCGAACCAAACTAACAAGCGAGCTAAACCAAGTCGGCTTGGCTCGTCACGAACCGAGCCGAGTTCAGCTCATTTTCAATCGAGCCGACTCTGTTCGGTTCAGTTTAAAAACCGAGCCAGTTCGAGTGGGCTTTTTCCCAGTGAGCTTCGACTGAGCTCCGAGTCGCGAGCTATTTGAACATCCCTACCTAGCCGTGTCCTCTTATCAGAATTAATTAAAGTAACCACTGTGACTAAATGTCTTTCTTTAGTTATCTTAGGGGCTGTTTGACAATTTCTGAATAATTAAGTACCGAACCAATAAGAGGTCTGAACCATTAAGAGGTCTAAACCATTAAGAGCTAGTATATCGCTTAACTATTTAAAAGCAAATGTCTGACCAATTCAGTGTCTTAACCATTCAGCATTAGACCTCTTAACCATTCAACATTTGTATAATACTTAACCATTCAGAGGCAAATGTCTGAACTATTCAGACATTTGCTCGCGAAACAAACAGTCTGAACCATTAAGTTCTGAATCATTCAGACATCTGAACCATTAAAAGGCCGATTCATTTGCTCACCTAAAATACATGGGGTCAATATGCCAAAACCCTCGGGGTCACTGGAATTTTCATTGTATGTATATCGTAAAAAAATAAAATTTGAATGGCGTCAAATGACCCCATACTCATGCTTCTAGTTTCCTCTTGTTTGGAATACATTTCTTTCATCCTTAAAGTAAAGACACTAATGATTAAAAATAGGCCAATGTGACTAAAAGTGTATATAAATCGAGTCGTATATGAGTTACTCGAGACCGGCTAGCTAAAAATCTAAACCTCGAGCTTAATTGATCTCAACCTGGTCCTAAATTGGAGCTCACTCAAACTCATTTGAATTTTTCCGACACGACTAGAAACCTGACACAATATATAGTTAGGTTTCAGGGTTTGTAAGTTCATCATGTTTAATAAACATGTCGTGTTTTGGGTTGAGATGTTTAACTCGTTTGATAAATATGTTATGGTCGTATTAAACTAAAAATGGTTGGGTTAACACGTCGATTCATTTAAAATAATATTCAAAAATTGTATCTAATAAAACAATGTTTATCGGTCCTTTTTAAAAAAATTATAAAAATGGTGAAATTTTCTAATAGCACTCTTATTAAAACAAACAAAATAATTACAAAACAGAGTTCTAATAATCAATATTTTTATAAAAATAACTTTTTTATAAAAAATCTGAAAATGCTAAATATAATTCGTTTAATTAATGTTTTTTCTTGAATTATTACGTAATAGCAATCTTAAGAGAGTTAAAAAATAGTATAATTATTTTTTCTTGATTTATTACGTATATATAATTTTGATCATATCTTATATTAAAATATCGTAATGTAACTTTTCATGTTTATAACTAAATATAATTACCTTAATAAATTGTTTCTAGACTATCTATCTATCTATAATTAAGAAAAATTATGATAATATGTGACATAATTGTAAGTCTCATTATACTTATTTTCTTATTTATCTCTATTATTAATAATAATATTGAATACTAATAATATTACTTATACCATTTTCAAATTAAAAATTATATATTTAATAAATAAAAACCAATCTTTAAATTAAAAACACAGTTTTTACAACAAAAGTTATATAAAATACAAAATAGAATGAGTTTTTTAAAGAAAATCATTTTTCTTAAAACAAAGTATTCAAAAAACCATAATTGTTTTATAAAACAAAAAATTTTAAAATACATTTTTGCTTATTTACTTAAAATAACTATCTATACGTAATTATAATCATATTTTATCTTCAAACATAGTTTTATAATTCATATTACTAATTAATTAATATTTTATTTGTTTAACCCGTGTAATACACGGATACTAACTTAGTATAACAAAAAAGTTTAACATTTAAACATCCTTATGAAACGTTTAACTTGCTTACAATTTTATTACAAAATGTTGATAATGTGCCACTCTGCCAACTATTTTTTATTTGTTTAACCAATTTATGACTTTACTAGTTTTAGTAAACCCATGTATTACATAGATTGAAAAAATAAAATATTAAATAAAATAAAAGTTATTAATTATAAAACGATATACTAAGAAATGATATCATTAGAATTACGTATTACTAATAAATATAAGTAATAAAATAATAATATGAACTTTTTAAGTTTTTTTGTTTTTTTCAAAGATAAATTAAACATTTTGTTTCAAAATAACATTTCAAAGAAGTTTCATTTTTTAAAATGTCTTTACTATAACTCCCTATTTTAATTATTTTTGCTTTATAAAAAAATTACTTTAGAAAAACTAATTTTAAAATTTGTGTAAAAGTAATTTATTTTTTAGAACAAAAAGTTCTTATTGAAAAAGAACTATTTCTATAGAAATAGCATTTATAAAAAAAGATCTATTTCTTAATTTATTTAAAAGCTACATATAATGTAAAAATAAATAATATTATTAGTAATTAATGTAATTATTTAATAGGAGAGAAAAACAGAAAAAGTTTGATAAAAATAAATGTTGTGCTGAGACGTAGCACCAATTTACCATTTTATTAGAGTATAAATATTAGAACTTATTTAATCAACCAAACCATCCTTGAGTTGCTAAACCGTTTGACACATCTAATTAAACAGTTTATATTGAATTGTGTTATAAGATCCCATGTTTTTATGATTTTAATTTCAATAAAACAATTAAAACAAAGCTAATAAGCATATACAATTATGATCACTATAATTATTTTTTCATGTCGGTTATAGTACTGTAAAATATAACAATAAACGTCACAAGGGTTTCGATATCATTTTGATATCATTTTTAGAAATAGTCACTTTGTTGACGTTTTGTAATTTCACCTATTTTTTAAAATGTTCATAACTTTTATGTACGACATTATTATTTTTTTATAAAAATCACACCATAAAAACGAGCGTTTTTATTTTTAAAATGAGTACAATATTGTTATATAAAAAGATAAAAATATGCGTTTTTAAGCATATATCGTCATTGTGTTTTTAGTGTTGTTCATTGTGTTTTTTTATTAGTTGTTGTGTTAATCTGAATACTATTGTGTTTTTTTCAAATGATGTAAAATATATGACACAATAAACTGATATTTAACATAATAAACGTATAAGACACAATGAGCTGACATATTTGATACAATGACCAAAATAACATCCTGTTTAAAACAATAGAATGACACGTATCAAGCCCACAATCCTATTTAGAGTTTTTAAATTAAATATTCTTTTTACTATACCCTTACCCTTCACTACTATACAACAACTTATGCCTGGTTGTTTTTAGTTGAATGGTTTTAATTAATAGTAGTTGAGTGATTTTAATTAATATTATCTGGATTATTTAAATTGTTGAGTTTGCTAAGTTTTCTTTTATATATCAGGGGATTAGTAATAAGTCTAACGCTAAGGTTATGCACTCTTAAGGGAGTGTATACAATGTTTTAGATTTATCTTTAATCTTACCATTAGCTCTTGTCTTACCTTTGTTATATCCTTAGATTTATCTTAGCATTTGCTTTTACGTATAGACTTTTTAGGGGAATGTATACATATGTCTTAGAGTTATGTTTAGCTTTAGCATTATCCCTACCCTTAGCTTGAGACGTCCCAAACTCAAGGGTCTTGAAAATTGGATTTACACAAACGTAACATAGTCCTTATATTGAAAATTCATTCATTTGTAATGAAAACAATCAAAAATAACAATCGTTACAACCAAATCTATTACATAATCTTTAATAGAAACAAAAGTTCATAAAAAAACATAAATATCTTGGATGACAGTTTCCAAGTAGGGTAGTCTTCTCATGCATGCCAATTTGTATTCTCAAACCCACGGGTGTACCTACACTTTATTCTGATATGCATACTAACAACCAACACCGTCGAGTGGGCTCTAGTTTTTCGTAAAAGAATAAAAATTTAACGTGCATTAGAACATGCATATCATAATAACATAAAGTAGCTCGAGCTGGCTCGTTTGTAGTTTTAAATCTAAAGCACGAGTTGGGCTCGGCTCGTTTATCATTCAATTATTAATTCTTTTATTTTTAATAATTACTTTATGTATAATTATATTTTTTATATGACATAATTATTTAATTATTTTTATCATAAATTTAAATATAATGATATTATGTATATAAATATATATTTAATATGTAAATAAAACTTATTTATAAAAAAAGCTCGTTTAGGCTCGCAAGCCGGCTCTAGCTCGATATTTGAAGCTTGGACTAGAGCTTATTTAGAAAAAAAACAATAATATGGGCTCGAGCTTGAGCTCATTTAAGCTTTGTCCGATTCGAGCTTTTTCGAGGCAATCCCACGCGAGCCGACTTGACACCCTTTACACCCCTAGTCCCCCACCTTCGTCACTGTCAACATCACCACTATGAGGACGATAGATCTTCACTATGGTTGCTAAGTGAACGTCATGGTTAGAGGTCACCATCTGTAACAGCCCAATCACCGTACCATATATTGTCTGCTTTGGCACCCGATAGCCCTCAGGTGCCCGTCCTTCACGGTTTCAAAACGCATCTGATAAGGAAGATATTCAATCTCATGATATATTCGGTCCCCTTCCTAACCGATATAGGATGTACACCATTGCTCCTCCTCTAGCGCTCTCTCCCTTCACAAATCATATACGTGCAAATTATGATCAACTTATTCTAAAAGTCTAGAAATTGTTGTTAATGAAATAACAATAAAAATATTGAGTGGAACAAGAAATCAAATTATCGCAAGTGAGATGAAGAAAATAATTCTTGTATCGAGAAAGATTACAATATTGTAGTCAATAATTACTGTAAAATTTGAGTGATATATTTATATATTTTTTATTTTAATTATGTAATACGTCATGTCACAAGTCATATCACGAGCAACGCCGTCCATGTCATAAAAATCTAACAAAGTTAACGAAAACTTACACTGTTAGTGTTGTTGGTACAAAATTAAAAGTCAGAGTTAACATTAGTAAAATTATTAATTGGAATTAATATCGATTAATAGTCATTTAAATTATTTAAATTCAGTTTTCCTAGAATTATTGGGTGGAATAAGAAATCAAATTATCACAAGTGAGACGAAGAAAATAATTATTGTATTGATAAAGATTACAATATTGTATTCAATAATTTTTGGCATACACTTAATTTGTCTTAAACGTTGCTGTTTGGATGGCTATTGGCTAGGCACGTAGCACTAGATAAGGCTTGAGGAATGATGTGAGAGTATTCGTTCAAAATTTTGCAACAATTCATTTTCAGATGGTATGGGTTATTTTCTTTTCCATTTTTCTAGTTCATGTTTGATTTTCAATAACAATTTGTTTCCAAAGCAAACACGTTACAAATAATTCATTGTTCTTTTGATTTGAACATATAAGATGTGGTTGTACCTTTAATGTTGATAATAATTGTTTTAGTTGCACATAAGAAAAAAAATACAAATTCTACTCACATACACACTATAGTTCTATGATATATAGTTGTAAATAGTTCTATGATATATAGATGTAAACTAGTATTAAGCTCCCGCGTTGCAGCGGGGGCGTAAAACCCTGCCAAGTAGTACTAACGACGCACCATCGTTAGTGACCACTTACATCGAAAAACTCGTATTAAAAAAATAAAAAAAACAAAAGAAAAGTAGACGTTAAAACGTTGAACCACGTAGCCAAAACGTAAAACATATAAAACAATAACTACGTTGATATAGAACCAGTGCGTTGCGAATGGTCGTTAAAAGGGAAAAAATAAGGGTAAAAACAATGAACCACACACGAACGCTGCCGTGAGTTAACTCGTAAAATTTAGACCGAAACCTAAAACAAAAAAATATAAATGATATGAAAAGTATAGAGGACTAAATTTAAAAGTAAAAATAGTGTTGGGGTTAAATTATAAAATATGTAAATTATTGAATAAAAAATAAAAAAAAATAAGGATTGAAAAAAAGACAAAGATAGGTACACCCCACTATACATAACGTGCAACCTTCTAAGCATACTAAAATTGGTAATTAGTAATATATATATAATAATAGTGATGATGTGCAAAGATTTGTAACAATACCTTAGAAATTGAATTTTCTTGTGATAATAACATACGTTTATAAAACTTTTTTTAAGCATTTGCATTTGAGATGTGTAAGAGGTCAAAGTCGAAAATTTTAAAGAGTGATTTAAAATACACACCAACCTTACATATCATAATCTATGATTGCACCCTCTATGTTATTTTAAAAGAAATCACTTATCATGTTCAAAACGTCCTTGTAAGTTTTTTCTTTAATTAAATTTATTAATTATTTATGTGTAGCATTTGACCAAGTTGTGTTGGTCTTTTTAAAAATTGTCCAAACTTCACCAACAAACAAACCAAAGCAATGGAGAAACTAGAGCTCTTCTTCATCCCAACACCACTCATGGGTCATGTTGGTCAGCTTGTCGAGCTAGCCCGGCTCTTCGCTAGACGCTTTCACCATCTCACCATCACCGTGCTCGTGATGAAGCTCCCAGGTGATCCGATTGGCACCGACTACATCGACTCTCTCACCGATGACAATCAAGTCAAATTCATCCATTTCCCCCCAATGGATCTTGATTTGTTTCAAGATTGTCCAAGCGTTGGCTTCATGGCTGAGGCGGTTATTAACCGCCATAAGCCCATCATAAGGGAGCTCATGGCTAGCCGGTTTAGTGACTCGGGGTCTGATCAAGCACGTAGACTTGGTGGGCTGGTTGTTGACATGTTTTGTACACCAATGATTGATGTTGCTAAAGAATTTAACATCCCAACCTACGTGTTCTTCACCTCAAATGCTGCTTTTCTCGGGATTATGTTTCATTTCCAGACCCTCGACGATGAACATGGTCAAGACATATATGAATTGGTACACTCGGGCCTCGACATAAAGGTTCCGAGCTACTGCAAGCCGGTTCCTCCAAGTGTCGTGTCGTATGTGCTTTGGGACAAGGATCAATGGTCCAAAAGGTTCATTCGTCACACTCGAAAGTATAGAGAAGCAAAGGGTATAATAATAAACACGTTTCTAGAGCTAGAACATCATGCTCTCGATTCTTATGATGATAAAACACCTCCGATCTACACTGTTGGTCCCCTACTAAAGCCCGAAAAACCTTCATCGAACAATGAAGTGTTGCAGTGGCTAAAAGATCAACCTGAGTCATCGGTCCTACTCTTATGCTTCGGGTCTAGGGGATGGTTCGATGCAGACCAAGTGCGAGAGATCGCGGTTGCTGTAGAAAGAAGCGGATATCGGTTCATATGGTCCTTACGACGACCTCCTTCCGAGGAGCAGAAAGGGTTCCCGGGTGAATACACAGACTACAATGAAGTTTTGCCACATGGGTTCCTAGAGCGTACAGCTGGAAAAGGAAAAGTGCTTGGATGGGTCCCACAGATGGAAGTATTGGCTGATGTGGCGACCGGGGGGTTCGTGTCCCACTGCGGGTGGAACTCCGTACTCGAGAGCCTTTGGTACGGGGTTCCAATAGCGACATGGCCGATATACGCAGAGCAACAACTGGATGCATTTCAAATGGTTAAAGACTTGGGTTTGGCAGTGGAGATTTCTTTGGATTATAACCAAATAAACACAAGTCAAAAACTAGTGTCAGCTGATGACATAGAGAAGGGTATAAGAGAGGTGATGGATGTTAACAGTGAGGTTCGAGCGAAGGTGAAGAAGATGCAAGCTATGAGCCAAATGGCGTTGGAAGAAGGCGGTTCGTCGTTCGCCAGTTTAAGGAACCTTGTTGATGATATTGTTAGCTGCAATGACCAGTGATTAATCCCCAATAATTAAAGATCATGCTTTTTAGAAGTTATAAAGCGATCAAGTATCTGTTTTTGTTGTTTTAGGTTCATAACATCATTTCTATGAACATAACATGAAAATAAAACTATTTCTTGTGTTCTAGTCAACTCCAATGGTGATTTTAGGTTTGCCTTTGTCTTCAACTTCATAAGGATCCATGATGAACAGCTTGTAGCTTTTTCTTTCTTTTCATTATTTATTATTTTACCAAGGCTAAATTTTCTTTCCTTTTAAATTCTTGCATTGCTATTTTGCAAAAAAGTCCTAAGATTAGTTCCCTTTCTCAAATTGGCATATAACTTGCTAACTTATTACATCTAAAACTGGTGGGTCAAAATGGGTCTGGGTCATGTCAAAACGGGTCGGATCAAAAAGCTAAAGTTACAATTAAAATATAAGTTAAATGGTTGCTCAATCATCATTGTTTCGAAAATCTAAAGTTACAAAGAAAATATAAGTTTAAAGAATCGGATGATATTATATTCATGACCAATGTCTCAACAACATTGTTACATAGCTCACTCACTATAAACATCAATTAACAACGTAGAAGTCTATTAATCTTTAAATGGTAAAATTTTAGGTTGTCTAACCTAATAACAATGATTTAGTTGTAATAATTATTAGCGAGTATTACTAGTTATTAAGTAGAAATTGATAAGTATTAAATGATTAGTTTATGTATAAGATCAGTACACATACGCAATTTACTTATCAGATAAGTAGAATTTAATTCCACTATGTTTATACTGTTTAGTCCCACATCGCCAAACTAAGAAACCAAAATAAGAACTAATACTTAAAAAAAAGATCTCATGTTGAAAGAACGAGGCACCTTCAAAAGCATTAGTTTAAATCAAGTTTCACTTGTAAAAGCTAAGTGCTGAGATGGATGCCAACTATAATAGCTAATACTAGCTTTAGTAAACCCGTGTATTACACGGTTTAAAAAAATAAAATATTAATATAATAAATTTATTAATTAAACAATGATATTCTAAGATATGATATGACTGAAATAAAAAAACGGTAATATCAACTTTTTAAAATTTTGTTTGTAAATTTCTTTTATTGAAAATAAATATTTTGTTTTAAAACAAATCGTATAAAAATGTCATTTTTAAAAGTTTTCTTATTACAACTCCCAAATTTGATAATTTAAAAATAGTAATTTATTTAGATATAACCTTAATAAAAAGATTTCTTTTCTAATTTATTAATTATTTAAAAGTATTAAATTAATATTATTAGTAATTAAGGTAATTATTTAATAGGAGAGAGAGGCGGGAAAATTTTGACGAGAAAGGTTGTGGTGCTGACACGTGTCATCCCAATGATTGTGGTGCTGACACGTGGCACCCCATTTACCATTTTATTAGAATAGAAAGATTTAAATCTAAGGGGCCTGCCTTAATTTGATTGATGATAATAATTTTAAGCTTGTAGGCTTGGCTTTAGTGGGGGTCTGTGATGATAAGTTTAAAAATTGGGAAAAACTTTATAGAAATATATAAAACTTTCGTAAATATTTTAATTAAGTAACTCAAAATATTTTTGTCCTGATTTAATCATTTAACTTGTAAGGAATGTATTAATCTTACATATATTTTACATGTTCAATAGGTTAAATTATATATTTTTTTTCATTTTTAATTGATTGTTGACTTGGAATCGATGATTATTATTACTTAAAATAAAGCTTATCTTTCATTAAAGACCAATCAAACTTTTTTTTGAAAAAAAGACAATTATTAATGTTAAAAAATTGTTTTCCAAAATAATTGAATAAATCTGATTCTTACAGAGGTTCCACTCAATTCAATTTTTTTCAAAACAAATTTTGAACTGTAGGTTTAAAAAATAAATCGAAACTTTAATTATTAATGTAAAAAATGTTTTCCAATAATAATTAAATGCATCCAATTCGTTCAGAGGTTCTGAAAGAGAAGTTAATTCAATTTTTTTCAAATAAGATTTTGAATTGTAGCTTTAAAATATAAATCGAGCAGTTGTTTAGAAAAACCAGTTTGATAATTAATTAATAATTCCAAGTAATTATATTCTAGAAGAAAAAATTAAAAATTAAAAACTAAAAAAATATCATATCAACACTTTAACTTGTTAAGCTTTATAGAATTGACGTATTTCTTTAAAGGTTGAGTCACCAAATCAGAACAAAAAGAGTTTGAATGATTTAATTGGAACAATTATAAATTTTGATTACATTTATATAAAGTTTTCTCTATTAAATTGAATCCGTCTCTAGTTGTCCTAGTTTTTCCTTGTTTTACCATTTTTAAAATTTAATTTATTAATTTGTATTAACATTTTAATTTTTAGAATGAATAAAATTCAATAAAAAATAAAACAAATTTCATTAACTAAAATAAAAGTACATCACTAAAAATAAATTAACATCTTGAAAAACTAAAATACTTCTAAAAAGAATACTAATGGTTTATTAAGTTCGATTGATATAAATGCTCAAGATGCTTGATAAGATCCGCTCGAAGGTTATCATGGATTGCGCGTGATCGTATAAGTGAAAGTATATCATGTTCTCCCAGTTCATTGTTCGGAGGATTGTCAATGTAATCCAGAAATATTGTCGCACCATCACCCTTCAAAATCATATTGTATAGGATAAGACACGCGTATATGATTTTTATGATTTTTCATGGATGTAGTTGTTTTACAAGTTGTTGAAGTATTTGTCAATTAGCTTTTGAAGTAACAACATCACAAAAGTATTGTAGGAAATGGAACATTCTCGTACTAGTTGTCTTATTGCGGAATAGCTTTTTGTAGAGAAGTAAAATTCTTATTACCGAGCGCATCAAAAGTGATTCGAAAGAACTTAAAATTTGTTTCCAGTTGACAGGGGATCATTAATAACGGGTATTTATCCATTCAAAACTTTCTTCGAAACATTTCGGGTTGAAATGTTGGATTATTATCAACAAAGCATTGTGCCACTAATCGTTTATGTGACTTTACATAGTCGTTCTCCTACACATACCTTAAATAATAGATATAATATTTTTTAAAATAAATATAGATAAAAATAAAAAAATTTTTAGAAAAAAATTAAAATACCTTCTTGATGTCGAGGCAGTATCTTCACCTAATGATAAAGAAACCACCATACTAAAAAACTCAAAATTACAATCCTCATCTTCCAAGGAGTCGTAAATTTTAAAATCTTCATCTCACCATCACCGTGCTCGTGATGTAGCTCCCAGGTGATCCGATTGGCACCGACTACACCGACTCCCTCACCGATGATAATCAAATCAATTTCATCCATTTCCCTTCAATGGATCTTGATTTGTTTCAAGATTGTCCAACCGTTGACTTCATGGCTGAGGCGGTTATTAACCGCCATTAGCCCATCATAAGGGAGCTCATGGCTAGCTGGTTTAGTGATGATCAAGCATGTAGACATGATGGGTTGGTTGTTGACATGTTTTGTACACCAATGATTGATATTGCTAACGAATTTAGCATCCCGACCTACGTGTTCTTCACCTCCAATGCTGCTTTTTTCAGGATTATGTTTCAGTTCCTTACCCTCGAAGATGAACATGGTCAAGACATATATGAATTGGTACACTCGGGCATCGACATAAAGGTTCTGAGCTACTGCAAGTCGGTTCCTCCAATTGTCGTGTCGTATGTGCTTTGGGATAAGGATCAATGGTCCAAAAGGTTCATTCGTCACACTCGAAAGTATAGGAAAGCAAATGATATAATAATAAACACATTTTTAGAGCTAGAACACCATGCCTTCTGTTTTTATGATGATAAAACACCTCCAATCTACAGTGTTGGTTCCCTACTAAATCCCGGAAAACCTTCATCGAACAATGAAGTGTTGCAGTGGCTAAAAGATCAACCCGAGTCATCGGTCCTACTCTTATGCTTCAGATGTAGAGGATGGTTTGATGCAGACCAAGTGCGAGAGATCGCGGTTGCTATAGAAAGGAGAGGATATCGGTTCAAATGGTCGTTACGACGGCCTACTTCTGAGGAGCAAAAAGGGTTCCTGGGTGAATACACAGACTACAATGAAGTTTTGCCTCATGGGTTCCTAGAGCGTACAGCTGGAAAAGCAAAAGTGCTTGGCTGGGTCCCACAGATGGAAGTAGTGGCTTATGTGGCAATCGGGGGGTTCGTGTCCCACTCCGGGTGGAACTCCGTACTCGAGAGCCTTTGGTACATGGTTCCAATTGGGACATGACCAATATACGCAGAGGAACATCTGGATGCATTTCAAAAGGGTTAAGGACTTGGGTTTGGTAGTGGAGATTTCTTTGGATTATAGTCATATAAACACAAGTCAAAAACTAGTGTTAGCTGATAACATAGAGAAGTATATAAGAGAGGTGATGGATAGTGAAAGTGAGGTTCGAGCCAAGGTGAAGAAGATGCAAGCTATAAGCCAAATGGCATTATAAGAATGCGGTTCGTCGTTCACCAGTCTGAGGAACCTTGTTGATGATATTGTTAAACGCGTATAATAGTTGAATGAGTTTCTGTGTCTTGTATTATAAACCGAAGGGCCCTTTATATAGGGTAGTACAAGACCTATAAACTAGGAAATGATATATGTCACAAATACAAAAGATCTTAATCTAAATATGGGAGATATATATTAAATCTCTAGCTAATAGTTCCTCGCAGTTCGAGCGGTAGTTTCTCTAGCTAATAGTTCCTCGCAGTTCGAGCGGTAGCCGCCCCGTGCCATCCTTAGCAATATACCTGCCAACTGTAAACACATCAAAGTCAGCGTTGCTGAGTGAGTTCTAGTTTTAAATAAAACATACTTTACTTTCTTTATAAAACCATTCGTTACTTTCGTAAGCGATCACACAACATACATACACATAGATAATGTAATTATTATCTTCATCGTTACGTTCGTTAACTTTATTCATCCATAAACTTCCATTCGTTCGTTCATTCTTACTTTCATTTGTTCGTTAATTATTACATCTTTTCTTTCCATTAAAACCATGAACTTTACCCGTCATGCTCATGATACTGGGCCTAAGTCCATCGTGGACTTTCATTCACGGTGCCCAGCACCTCTGGCCACAGTACTGAGGATAAGGTTCAGGATCATTACATCTTTTTCATTTAACAACACCATGAACTTTACCCTTCATGCTCATGGTACTGGACCTAGGCCTATCATAGACCTTCTATAACGGTGCACAACACCTCATGGTCACAGCACCTAAGGTAAAGTTTGGGTGTACTACGCAATACCTTTCTGTTCATGGTTCTGGACCTAGGCCTATCATAGACCTTCTATAACGATGCATCACACCTCGTGGTCACAGTACCTAAGGTAGGTTCAGGATCATTACATCTGTTACATCATCACGTACTGAATCAGTGTCCACAGCTATAACCCAAACAATATGGCTACTGGGCCGAAGATCATAAATGACTTCCACACTACACGTAGCCTGGCACTAGCACCGGGGTAAACGATAACTCGAGTACTAGGCCGAAGATCATAAATGACTTCCACACTGCACATAGCCTGGCACCAGCACCGAGGTAAAGGATAACTCGAGTACTGGGCCGAAGATCATAAATGACTTCCACACTGCACATAGCCTGGCACCAGCACCGGGGTAAATGATAACTCGAGTACTGGCCCGAAGATCATAAATGACTTCCACACTGCACATAGCCTGGCACCAGCACCGAGGTGAGCGACAAGATCCCATCCACATACTACACTCCCAACGATATGCATAACTCGAGTACTGGGCCGAAGTCCTTAAATGACTTCCATACTGCACATAGCCTGGCACCAGCACCGAGGTGAGTAATCACTACTCCACCCCCAACGATATACATAACTCGAGTACTGGGACGAAGTTCATAAATGACTTCCACACTGCACATAGCCTGGCACCAGCACCGAGGTGGGTATTCACTACACTATGTACCACAACGTTGGTCAGTCACAAAGACTGGAACCCCCGCGTGTACCCTTGTTCATAATGCTTACAAGCCTTTCATACTTTCATTCGTTCATTAATGCATGCATTCATTCATTTATCATGTTCCTCTTTTCATTATTTTCACTTTACGTTACATAATACTTTCGTTTCATTCATTAACATTCGACGTAAAGCCATGGAAAGATACATATACATAACAGGAACATAAACATAAACATACACACATCACCATACAGGGCATCATCATACATACATAACACACATCATACATACTATGCATCACGCGCACCGCCAGGCATAACATCACACATAACATCATACATACAATCATCATCAACATGCCCAGCATAACGTCTATGACCTCGAAAGTCAACTTACACGAACCTCCGGGAACCTCCCGAGTCAAAACCCACAACTGCACTTTCCTCGAAAGTCATAAAATAAATCATTGTTCTTTCGGGCGTATGAGCCCTACTTGGGCGTATGGACACCCTCCAGTCGCATGGCCTTCCGGGCGACTGAACACTTAGGCGGAAGGACATCAGGCAAATGGACCCTATGCGAATGGACTATGGGCAAATGGACATCTATGCGTATGGACTCTCAGTCGCATAGCTTTCATGCGTATGGCCTTCAGTCGCATGACCTCAGGTGCATGGGCTTCAGTCGCATACCCTTCGTGCGAATGAACCTCAGTCGCATGGCCTCCAGGCGCATGGGCTTTAGTCGCATAACCTTCGTGCGAATGAACCTCAGTCGCACACTGCTTCAATCGCATGCCTTACAGACACATGAACTTCAGTCGCATGACCATCATGCGTATGGACCTCAGTCATATGGCAATCGTGCGCATGGACCTCAGTCGCACCCCAATCGGCCGTATGGCCTCCAATCGCACCCCAGTCGGTCGCCTAGCCCTAGCTGATGCAGAATGCAGTTCATCCCGACTGCAGCTGACGGGTTTTGGCCTCCAACCTCTTCCAAACCTCTTTTAAGCTCAAATCAACCATTCTAAACCTTAGGGAAACATACCACGACCTCATTCAAGCATAACCAAGCAAGAAATCAAGCCTCAAACGAATCATACACATACACACATGCATAAAAATGGGTTTACACCCTAAAACTCGAAAAAGAGTTTTCAGATTTGTTCCAGCCCCAAAATCATTCGAAAACGTGTAAAAGAGGGTTCCTAGAACTCACACAAACGATCCCGTCGAGTAGAGTTTCGATTTGACCCGCTACACGACGATTTCCACGCTCGAATCCACCCGAACCAAGCTTTTCTCCCCTTTTTCTCCTTCTCTTCTCCTCTCCTCTCTTCTCGGCTGAAAAATAGCAAGAATGGGGTGCTCTCCCCCTTTTATACTCCCATTCATCCAAGTTTCTCTCGTTGGCGAGTTTGGTCTCTCGACTTTGGACTTTATTTCTTTTTCTTCTTTCGTCGGCTTCAAAGAAAATTTCCGGGCGTTACATAAGCCACCATGTAAGAAGGCGTTTTTTACGTCAAGCTGATGAATGGGCCAAAAGCGAGACACCGCTAATGACAACACCGTGCGAATAGTGCTTGGTTTAACAACATGACTAAAGGTTTCTTCACAATCAACACCCACAATCTGAGACTTACCACTCACGACTAACCGTGCTTTGTCCCGTTCCAACGAGCCATCCAAATTGAACTTATGGCGGAACTGCCACATGCAATGAATCACCGAATTGGTGGTCGGATGTGGAAGAAGCTCCCATGTTCATTAGCCTCTAAAGCACTATATTTTGTGTTCATGGCACGAAGCCAATTCGGATCTGTAATAGCTTTGGTGTAGGATGTGGGGATAGGGGAAATAGGTGGGGAAGTGGTTGTATGAAGGTTAAGTTGGGTGAGTGGTTTGGTGATGCCTGCTTTCGTAAGTGTTGTCATAGGGTGAGAAGAGATGGGTTGAGTTTGGACAAGTTAGGGTGGAGAATTGTGGGTCGTGGGTGGGCTGGGCTGGGCGAGAGGTGGAGATGGTAGCTGATTTAGGCTACTTGATGGTGTGGTGGGTGAAGGCGGTGTTTAGGTTGGGCTAGGAGTATTAACTGTTGGGGTGGTAGATTGGCTAGGCATGGTGGGTTGGTGGGTGAAAGCGGTGTTTGGGCTGGGCTGGGAGTGTTAACGGTTGGGGTGGTGGATTGGCTGGGCATGGTGAGTTGGTGGGTGGAGGTAGTTGGGCCAAATGTGGTTGAGGGCCAAAAAAGGGAGGATGGAGGATCATCCTCGAGGAATTGATAAGCAGAAGAGGAGATCGGGGAGTTAAAGGGGAAGGTAAGTTCATCAAAAATAACATGTCGTGAGAGATGAACCTTACCCGTGAGCGGGTCTAGGCACAAGTACCCACGGTATTCACTCTGGTAACCGAGGAAGATGCATCTAGTGGACCGTGGGTGAAGTTTATGCGGTTGTGTGGCGGATTGATGCAGGTAGCATGCACAACCAAAGACCCGGAGATGATCATAAGTTGGGTGTTTGTGGTAAAGGGCAAAGGGGGCAGTGAAAAAATTCAGTTTTGGGTAGGCAAGATATTATGCAAGTAGGTGCTAGTATGTAGGGCCTCGACCCAGAATGTAGGAGGTATATGGACATGTAATAATAGGGCGCGTATAATATCGTTTAAGCGACAGATCATGCGCTTGGCTTTCCGTTTTGAGAGGAAGTGTGCGGACATGAAAAACAGAAAACTAGGCCATGATGGTGAGCAAAGGATTTGAAATTATTGTTATCGAATCCCCCCCTCCCCAATCACATTGGAAGGATTTGATTTTACGATGAAATTGCGTGTAGATAAGTTTATGAAATTTGGTAAAAGTTGGGAAAGTTTCGGATTTAAACTTAAGTGGGTATGTCCAAACAAAATTCGTAAAATTATTTATTAAGGCGATGTAATATTTATAACCAGAGTTGCTAGTGACCGGTGTGGTCCATAACTCACAATGTATAATATCGGATGGTGCATTGATACGAGTATTGGAATAAAAAATGGAAGACGTTTGCTATTTGAAATTTGACATGAATGGCAAAGTGACATAGTTTGATTTTTATTACAAGGATCTATAAAATTACGAGATAAAAAATCTAAGACTAGGGCGCCAGGGTGTCCGAGACGATTGTGCCAATGAGAGGTGGTGGTGACAAAAGCTTGAGCCGATGGAGTGAGAGGATTAAGGTCCCCCGTGCTATTATGGCATGAAAGGGCCTTTCCAGTCATGAGATCTGTAACACCCGGAAATTTATATAGAAGCCGATGAAAGAAGAAAAAGAAATAAAGTCCGAAGTCGAGGGACCAAACCCACCAAAGAGAGAAACTTCGATGCACGGGAGTATAAAAGGGAGGAGACACTCCCATTCTCCTATTTTTCAGCCAAGAGAGGAGAAGAGAAGAGAAGGGGAAAAGAGGAGAAAAGTTGGTTCGGGTGGATTCGAGCGTGGAATTCGACGTGGAGCGAGTCAAATCGAAGCTCTACTCGACGGGATCGTTAAGGTGAGTTCTAGAACCCCTATTTTACACGTTTTCAACTGATTTTGGGGCTAGAACACGTCCAAAAACCTATTTTCGAGTTTTTGGGTGAAGACCCGTTTTGATACATGTATGTATGTGTATGATGCGTTTGAGGCTTGATTTCTTGCTTGGTTATGCTTGTATGAGGTCATGGTATGTTTCCCTAACCTTTAGAAGGGTTGATTTGAGCTTAAAAGAGGTTTGGAAGAGGTTGGAGGTCGAAAACTCGCGGCTACAGTCGAGCTAACTGCACTCTGCACCAGCTAGGGCTAGGCGACCGACTGGAGGGCGACTGGAGGCCATTCGGTTGATTGAAGTGCGACTGAGGTCCATGCGCACGTTTGCCATGCGACTGAGGTCCATACGCATGATGGTCATGCGACTGAAGTTCATGTGCTTGGGAGTCATGCGATTGAGAGATGGTGCGACTGAGGTTCATTCGCACGAAGGTTATGCGACTGAAGTCCATGCGCCTGGAGGCCATGCGACTGAGGTTCATTCGCATGAAGAGTATGCGACTGAAGCCCATACGCCTGAAGTCATGCGACTGAAGGCCATACGCATGAAAGTTATGCGACTGAGAGTCCATTCGCCCATAGTCCATTCGCATAGGGTCCATTCGCATAGATGCCCATCTGCCTGAGTGTTTTGAATGATAGCCGAGATGAAATTCCTCGACGATGTGAAGGGCATGGACGGTATAAGGTGACGCAGGATGATGAGCTAATGATGATGATGATGATGGAGATGATAATGATATGTATGATGTTATGTGTTATGTTAGGCATGATGATGCATTTGTTGCATCATATGTATGATGTGCGTGATGTGATGTATGATTGATGCGTATGTATGATGATGATGTATGTTTATGTTTATGTTATGTTCCTTGTTATGTATGTTTATCTTTCTATGGCTTTGCGTTGAACGTTAATGAATGAAATGAAAGTATTATGTAACGTAAAGTGAAAGATAAGGAAAAGTGGAACATAATGAATGAATGCATGCATTAATGAATGAATGAATTAATGAATGAACGAATGAAAGGCTTGCAAGCATATGTATGAGGTGAGCGAATCTGTGTTGCAAAAGACTCGAAGGAGGTCCTTGTTGCGTACTCCGGTACTGTGCCAGTCTTCGGACATGAGTCGGGGGTTTGTGAGCAGGCCCCGGCACAGTATTAGTCTTCGCACATGAGTCGGGAGTATTGCATATGATGAGAATGACGGATGATGAGATCCGTGTCGCGTATCCCGGTACTGTGTCAGTCTTCGGACATGAGTCGGGGGTTTGTTTATCGGGCCCCGACATAGTATTAGTGTTCGGACATGAGTCGGGGATATTGCATGAGACGAGATAAGGAGGTGAGCGACTTTGTGTTGCAAAAGACTCGGATGGAGTTCAGTCCCTGTGATTGACTCATATGGGATCTTTGTCGCGTATCCCGGTGTTGTGTCAGTCTTCGGACATGAGTCGGGGGCTTGTGAGCAGGTCCCGGCACAACACCAGCTTTGGAGCATGAGTCGGGGATATTGCATGAGACAGGATTCGAGTAATGAAGGGAAATGAGCAAAGTAATGAAGGAAAGAATGAATGTATGAAATGAAATATCCTAATAATGTATGAAATGGGGTCCTTGTCATTCGAGTTCAGTAATCGTGGCTGTGTGCCATGAAGAGGGTAAAGTCTGACAGGATCTAAAAAGAAGTGAAAGATAATGATGTATGATGAATGATGAATGTAACGAACGAAATGACGAAGATAATAATGATATTATCTGTATGTACGTATGATGTGTGAACGCATGTATGTAACGAGCGTTTTTGTAAAGAAAGTAAAGAACGGTTTTATGAAAGAAAAGTAAGTTTTATTATAAAACTAGAACTCACTCAGCAACGCTGACTTTGATGTGTTTCCAGTTGGCAGGTATGTTGCTGAGGATGGCACGGGGCGGCTACTCAGCGTATTTTGGATGGCATCCATTATGTTTACTGCTTTTGTAATAAATGTAACAGGATATTGTTAAAGGAACGATTGTACTAATGTGCAAAAGTATTTTGATGGAATGAAATTATGTTTTTAATGTTTCCGCTGCAACTATTTAAGAAAGGAAAAATGTAATTATATGTTTTGAGTGCGATGAATGACCAACTGTAGGCGTCCCGGTAACGGGGCCTTACAAGTTGGTATCAGAGCCAAAGTTTAAGTGAATTGGATAAATATTTTCAAAAACCTAATCTTAAACTGAGAATGGGACGGAAAGGGAATGGGATGTCAATCTGAGTAGCTGCATGCCATCAGGTATTTTTGTAAAGTTAACCGGTATTACGTGCGCATGTTATATGGTTTATGTTTTGCTGGTAGATTTAGATACTGATGTTGTCAGGACAGGTAATGCTCGGAGTATGAAGAGTAAAGTAAATGGCTAATAACAACTGGCCACTGTAATTAGGGACTTACTATACTTGACATAAACTGAGCTGTTCCTTGAATGACCGTGTTAGTGTTTGAATCTTTCAGTGTGTTTAGAGAATGGCCGGTGGAAGCTCTTCGAAAGCTTCTCGTGGTGGAGGTGACGGTGGACGTGGTGCTGAACCACGGGTCACAAGAGGAAGGTCAAGGGCCGAAAGGGTAGTTCATGAAGAACCTGTGACCCCTCATCCTAAGGGCGGTGATGAGAATGCTAATCAGATGGCCTCGATGAGAGAGGCGGTTGTGGAGGAAGTGCATCAGGTCTTGCAGACGATCCTACCGTCTGTGGTGACCGAAGTGATAAAAACTGTTAGAGATGAGGAGAGAAAGGAAAGGGGTAGACCTTCGGGCGAAAGGAGACGACCGGAGACTGAAACGGTTCTCTCCGATGACGAAGAGGAAGAAGAAGAGGAAGAGCCTACGCCAGAGGCGGCACGAGGCTGTAACTATGGGGAGTTTCAATGATGCAAGCCCCCTACTTTTGATGGTAATGGCACTGCTGCCGCTGCTCACCGATGGGTGAGAGAAATGGAAGCCGTTTTAAATATCAGCGAGTGCTGGGAGGATCAGAAAGTAAAATTTGCTACCCACTCTTTCGTGGACTCAGCTTTGTGCTGGTGGGACAACATAGTCTAAGTTGAGGGAAGTAGGGCTATCGGAAGGATAAGATGGTCAGAGTTGAAGAGGCTGGTGATTGAGGAGTTCTGTCCTCACCGAGAGATGGATAAAGTTGAAAGAGAGTTCCTGATGCTGGAAGCGGGAACAATGACGCATTAGCAATACACTACCAAGTTTAATGAAATGGCGCGGCTGGTGCCGGATCAGGTGACACCTCTTTCGCGAAAGATCAAGAGGTATATTCAGGGCTTGCCGGCGGACATCCGCAGGCACATGATCGCTGCCCGACCGAGCACGTTTAGGTCAGCTGTTGACCTGGCAGGAAGATTGTACGACGAGCGGGCGATGGCGATGACAGACGAAGGGGAGGAGCGAGCCTATGTTAAGAAAGGGAAAGGAAGGCGAGACAATGATGATGGATTTGTATATGAAGGTACGACGTCGAGGGATGATGATCGGAAGAGAATAGAAAGGAAAGGAGGAGCATGCAGAAAGTGTGGTAGAGACCATGAAGGGGAATGCAAGTGGGGACTGAACGTCTGTTTCCAGTGTGGGAAGGAAGGCCACAGGGCGAGGGATTGCCGTGCTACGACTGTGGCGAGACTGGACATCTGAGCAGGGATTGTAAGAAGCAGAAGGCAGGAGGCTCCGGTACGAGAAAAGGGAACATAAGGTGAAGGTTAGAGCTTTTGCCATGACCGGGAAGAGGCTAGAGCGGACTTCGACTCGACGTCAGGTACGTTTCTGGTAATTTAAAATTTGTGCATCTATGATTTGAATGTGACGCTAGTGGTAGCTTCGTTCCTACTGTTTTCTGTTGTATGTGGCTTGTTAGGAGAAGGAACATCGATGAGTCCTTCGATGTAGAGATTGTTGTTAATGAATTCGCTAGGTTACCTAGATGCCCTAGAGGACTGCGGGATAGAATTGAGGAAGCGTTTGTTCTTGCTAGACCGTTCAGGACAGACTTGGGTGGTTAGGCGTACATCATAAGGTGAAGGAGTTAGCAATCCATGAGGCGTAGACGTACCGTCTATTTAGCCGATGTAAGGTGTGTGGATATACCAATATCTCAGCCGACAGATATATCGAATCGCGAGTAAGGATTATTGGTGGTCAGGAACAAAGCGTGACATGATGGAATAAGTGAGTAGATGCCTTACTTGTCTACAAGCGAAGGCCGAGCACCAAATGACGTTTGAGAAATATTGAGGTGACCGAGGCAACGACTGAGAAGCCCGAAAGGAACCAAAGCCCTGGGGGAAGTAGCCAGAGATAAACCAGAAGTCGTATGCTTATAAACGACGTAGAGCAATTGAACTCCAGGTGAGAGACTGGAAAAGAGATGGGACGGAATTGCCAGCAATGGTTCAAGGAACAACAGGTTTCGGGGACGAAACCTATTTAAGGGGGGTGGACTTGTAACACCCGGAAATTTATATAGAAGCCGACGAAAGAAGAAAAAGAAATAAAGTCCGAAGTCGAGGGACCAAACCCGTCAACGAGAGAAACTTCGATGCACGGGAGTATAAAAGGGAGGAGACACTCCCATTCTCCCCATTTTTCAGCCAAGGGAGGAGAATAGAAAAGAAGGGGAAAAGAGGAGAAAAGTTGGTTCGGGTGGATTCGAGCGTGGAATTCGACATGGAGCGAGTCAAATCGAAGCTCTACTCGACGGGATCGTTAAGGGGAGTTCTAGAACCCCTCTTTTACACATTTTCAACTGATTTTGGGGCTAGAACACGTCCAAAAACCTATTTTCGAGTTTTTGAATGAAGACCCGTTTTGATGCATGTATGTATGTGTATGATGCGTTTGAGGCTTGATTTCTTGCTTGGTTATGCTTGTATGAGGTCATGGTATGTTTCCCTAACCTTTAGAAGGGTTGATTTGAGCTTAAAAGAGGTTTGGAAGGGCTTGGAGGTCGAAAACCCGCGGCTGCAGTCGAGCTAACTGCACTCTGCACCAGCTAGGGCTAGGCGACTGACTGGAGGGCGACTGGAGGCCATTCGGCCGATTGAAGTGCGACTGAGGTCCATGCGCACGTTTGCCATGCGACTGAGGTCCATACGCATGATGGTCATGCGACTGAAGTTCATGTGCTTGGGAGTCATGCGATTGAGAGATGGTGCGACTGAGGTTCATTCGCACGGAGGTTATGCGACTGAAGTCCATGCGCCTGGAGGCCATGCGACTGAGGTTCAATCGCATGAAGAGTATGCGACTGAAGCCCATAAGCCTGAAGTCATGCGACTGAAGGCCATACGCATGAAAGTTATGCGACTGAGAGTCCATTCGCATAGATGTCCATTCGCCCATAGTTCATTCGCATAGGGTCCATTCGCATAGATGCCCATCTACCTGAGTGTTCAGATATGATAGCCGAGATGAAATTCCTCGACGATGTGAAGGGCATGGACGGTATAAGGTGACGCAGGATGATGAGCTAATGATGATGATGATGATGGAGATGATAATGATATGTATGATGTTATGTGTTATGTTAGGCATGATGATGCATTTGTTGCATCGTATGTATGATGTGCGTGATGTGATGTATGATTGATGCGTATGTATGATGATGCTGTATGTTTATGTTTATGTTATGTTCCTTGTTATGTATGTTTATCTTTCTATGGCTTTGCGTTGAACGTTAATGAATGAAATGAAAGTATTATGCAACGTAAAGTGAAAGATAAGGAAAAGTGGAACGTAATGAATGAATGCATGCATTAATGAATGAATGAATTAATGAATGAACGAATGAAAGGCTTGCAAGCATATGTATGAGGTGAGCGACTCTGTGTTGCAAAAGACTCGAAGGAGGTCCTTGTTGCGTACTCCGGTACTGTGCCAGTCTTCGGACATGAGTCGGGGGTTTGTGAGCAGGCCCCGGCACAGTATCAGTCTTCGGACATGAGTCGGGAGTATTGCATATGATGAGAATGACGGATGATGAGATCCGTGTCGCGTATCCCGGTACTGTGTCAGTCTTCGGACATGAGTCGGGGGTTTGTTTATCGGGCCCCGGCACAGTATTAGTGTTCGGACATGAGTCGGGGATATTGCATGAGACGAGATAAGGAGGTGAGCGACTTTGTGTTGCAAAAGACTCGGATGGAGTTCAGTCCCTGTGATTGACTCATATGGGATCTTTGTCGCGTATCCCGTGTTGTGTCAGTCTTCGGACATGAGTCGGGGGCTTGTGAGCAGGTCCCGGCACAACACCAGCTTTGGAGCATGAGTCGGGGATATTGCATGAAACAGGATTCGAGTAATGAAGGGAAATGAGCAAAGTAATGAAGGAAAGAATGAATGTATGAAATGAAATATCCTAATGTAACTCCAGGAACATCAAACTTGAATCAAATCATGAAGAATTAGATCAAAATATGATAATCACAATCAAAACCCCTTTGATCTTCAATTAGATTGCAAAATATGTGTTTACAAGTAAATCCCTCAATCAATTGGTCATGCAACCATTAACCAAAACCTAATGACAATTAACCTATTTATAGTCTAGACTAAGATTCACTAATTGCACTTAACTCCCTAGACTTAGGCTAATTAATACAAAATTACATATTAAGCATAAAAATGACTAAAAACAAGATAAAATATATTTTGTTCACACAAAATATATTTATTACAATAAAACTCCTAGTCATTTAAATCTTCAACGTCTTGTCTCGGTTCCTCGTCTCGAGCGTGTCGGGTTTGACTTTTGTTGACTTTGACCGTGACGTTGACTTTTGTTGACTTTCATAGTGTTGATAATATAGACTATATTTTCCAGCTCCAACACCTAATAATGTATGAAATGGGGTCCTTGTCATTCGAGCTCAGTAATCGTGGCTGTGTGCCATGAAGAGGGTAAAGTCTGACAGGATCTAAAAAGAAGTGAAAGATAATGATGTATGATGAATGATGTAGGAGGAGGATTCCTAGCTCGGTATCTTCTGCAAACTTGAGGAACAAGCTCTCTGATCAGGTACACAGCTTAACTGATGATCGGCCATCACTTAAAACAAAAATCTGAAACACATTCTCAAACACAATCTCGACATTTCTAATTAGATCATTTCATTTTAACAAAATAAACCCGTGTTTATCTGTGTGTGAAAAACAAGCGAATCCGTGTTCGTTTGTACGCAATTTCTGTGAAATGCTTGAAAAATGATAAAATTGCATCAGTATAATATGGAAGACCTAAAAGAAATTTTGAACTAAAAATTTATTATATTTTTTATTTTTATTATATACATTTATTATAACATTTTTTTTTATCTATATTTTTTTTTATAACCGAGAATTGAATCGATCATGAGATCACATCCTCAAGATATACTTTAGCACAAAGATGAATTTAATCATCGACAAGCAATGAGATCACACTGATAACTGAATCTAATAACAGTCTTTGAATGATTTTTGAAATTGTCAAACAGATCAATAACGATTGCTGGTATGTTTGTCCACTTAAACTCATGCCCTATCTTTTTCAACAAGCAGAAGATGATTCGTTAAGGTTCGATTAAATGCTTTAGAATGCTAGGACCCCACAATCATTTGGCAAAAACCCTCACCCAACCTCAGGATTTCTTGAATTTTGTAACGATCTTTACAGAGCAAGGCTTGTGCATTAGTGTGCAAGTGATTATCAACAGAATATTACATTCTGTGATGAATTAGACGATTTGACACTACTTGGATCAAAATGGTGAGAGCTCCAGGTCTATACTCACGTATAACAAAGGAGATGACCATTTAATCATGTACCGATGAGAGCTCCAGGTCAGTACTATCGTACAGCAGAGGAGATCATCACTCCAGGTCAGTACTTCCGTACAGCAGAGGAGATTAGCACAAACACAAGACACATAAATACACCAGACATGACTCAAAGATATGGCTTATATGATTTGTATCATGGTGGGTGAAAGATCAATTCTCAATCCAATTTTTGTCGGGACTCAGTTTTTGTGCAGGCCAAAATGATTGCGTAAATCCAGACATTCTTAAGCATGATGTTTTAATTTAAATCATTATGCTGCTGTCTACTTTATTCTTCAGGCTGAGTCTACCAAGCATATCATTAAAGAATCTGTTTGTTTTTCTATTATTTGCAATTAAAAATAAGATGTAAATCAGATAACAGCATCAGTTACTATCATTTCTCATTTTAAAAACGCAAGTAATGCAAAAACAAGCATTGCAAGAAGATATACAATCATTTCTCAATCATCTCAAATCAAGTTCCCAGTTCTCTTTTCATTTTTATTTACATATACTCTCCCCCTATATTTTTATTTTTGCAAACTTTTTTTTTATTTTATATTTATATTTATTTTTTATTTTTTTATTTTTTTATTATTTTTTTATTTTTTAATTTTTTTTTAAACTGTACAAAAATAAAAATTTATCAAAGAAGGTCTTCCAAACTACACTGAAATGAAGATAAGAAATGAATTCTCAAGAAATATGCAGTGATTGTGAAGTGAGAACGGTGATTGTGCATATAAATATCCAGATTGTGGATAAAATACCATGACCTTAACCTATTTGTTCCGCCTCAAATTTGAATTAGGAACAATCCCTGTCAGTAAACCGGATTACTAACAGTCCTTCTGAATTGTTCCTGCACTCATTAACAAATTAGTTTGAAAGGGGAACCCAGGCCATCGTGGTCCTGGAAGTTCCTTTTTCATCAAGATAAGTAACAAGCTTCTGCACACAACTGTTTAAACAATCGGGGATTGTTGTATCCTTCTTTTTAATTTGCCAAATTTGCTTCGGTTCAATTAAATTGGATTTGAATGAATTAAATTTGGAAATCATTTTCTGTTTAAGACCGGAAGGAAAAGAATTTGGTTTGAAACCTTTGGTCATTTTCATCTTTGAATCATGTGAAACCGGCTTCACATGAAAAGGTTTGGATGGAGGATTTTTCATCCAACCATTCAAAGATGTTTGCTTTTTGCCTTTTAAACCAGAGAAGCAACCCGTGTTGCCTTTATCAACAGGAACATTCTTTGTTGACTCTGATCCGGAGAAGCAATTTAGTTTGCCTTTACCATCAGAAACAAGTCTTTGAGGACATGTCTTTACCACATGACCTTCTTTTCCACACTCAAAACAAGCCTTGAAAGGCTTTTGATTCTTTGTAGTCCCGTGTTGTGTAGGTGCTGGGAAGGATTGCTTTGAGCTTGTAGCAGATTCTTGCTTGTTTTGGCATTTGCTATGCTGAACAGGGAATGAGATCTTCACTGATTGAGTGGGATGCTTTGCAATTGGAGAAGAGATCCGTATTGGTCTTAATTCAGCTTTTGGAAGCTTTTGAGACTTGACAATATCAAGAGATATATTGATCTGTGAGGAACCAACACGCTCCTCTGTGTTTGATTCATCATCTGAGCTTATCCAATCTCGTATACACAGATCATTCTCCAACGGATCTTGATTGACATCTCCTATCGTGTTGGCTTCGCTTGTAGGATTCTCATTGCCTGATGATTCAACAATTGTTCCTTCTTTAACAAACCTGACGGGAACAAACGAAGGAATGTTACCTGATTTGAATTTGTTGAAGAAAGTTGGAGAAGAAACTGATATTGGTGTTTGAGCATCAGAAGTGGAATCGTCATTAATCTTCTTATCAGACCCTTGCTTGAGGAATCCCAAACCTACAGGAGAATCCTGCACATCTCTAACCTCTTTAAGATTAACACTGCTTAGACCTGCATTTAAACGATTAGTTTCTGCAGCTTCAATCAAATCATTTGTTGAGTGAGGTCTGGGAATTGGTGAATAACATAAAGTAGAAGGAGGTGGAACTGAATTAAATACAGTTTCACCATCAGATTTATATCCAATCCCATGTTTTACCCGCACCCCTTGTTGTTTAGCAATAAGCTCATCCTTTTTCATGTGTGAAAGGGTCCATTTATC
Organism: Flaveria ramosissima; assembly: GCA_025215565.1. Classification (NCBI taxonomy): domain Eukaryota; kingdom Viridiplantae; phylum Streptophyta; class Magnoliopsida; order Asterales; family Asteraceae; genus Flaveria; species Flaveria ramosissima. The sequence goes on along the minus strand of CM046033.1, from coordinate 8,532,296 downwards.
AAGCTTTGTTTGAAGCTGAGTTGTTTCAAATTGAGCTAAAACAGCCCTTTCTCTCAAAATATTAATTTCAACATTACGCTCCAAAATGGTTCTTCTTAAAAGATCATTTTCAGCCAATGCTTCATTAAGTTTTCTTAAAAAAGCAATTTCATTTTTCTTTAATTCCTGATTGATTGTTTTTAATTCTTTTTCATTTTCCAATAACAATCTGTTTGCCTTATAAATCCCAAATAACCGGATTTTGCATGACGAAGAACACATATCCTGAACAGTCTCATAAGGAAGACCCATGATAGTTCGTTCTGCAGCTAAGCTCTTTTCACAGTTGCAAGCCCATGTGATTTCTTGTTGTTCCTCTTCTTTGACCTTCAGCATCTTGTCAACCTCAGACTCTTTCTCTCTTTTATCAGCTTTTCCAACCTTATCATCATCGATTCTCATAGACTCTGGTTTACTGTCATTGTCGACTCTTAAAGCTTCACGATTCTCTTCAACAGTTTCTTTGAATTTAGAGTTTAAATCTGAATCAGTTCTCAATAACTTCAACTTTTCAATCATCTCTGTTTTGTAATCAAGTATGCTTGTTACAGAAGACACAAGATCAGTATTAAGCGCATGGGTTTGATGTGGGAACACGGCTTGCTGAAATTTATTTCTTTGGATATCCAACTCGAGAGATTTTAGCTTGTTGATCATATCCATAAGTTTTGTGTCGACATAACCTCTTTCTTGCTTCAGCATTTTAACTTGATGATTCCATGCAGACGGAAGAGAGTCTAGAAGCTTTTGAATCTGTTCATGATTACTGAGATCAGGAACATGCTTCTTTAGATTATTTGCCACCTTTAAGAATCGATCAATCAAATCTGACAATTTTTCTTTCTTCATTGCTGCAAAAGAGTCAAACCGACATTGTGCAATTGTGAGATCATCTGATTCGAAGGATTTAATCAATTCTGCAAAAGCCATATTTATTTTTATTTTGTTTAAACAATTAAACGCCCCAAAAATATTTTTCCCAAAAATTGTAAAATAATTCTCCCCCGGGAAAAATATTATTTGTTTTTTTTTTTTTTTATAAATCTTTCAAAATCAGTGAAAATTTCTTTATCGGAATGAACTCAATTAATCCCAACTAGGGGAAAAAAAGTCATCTTTAACATTCGAATTTCGCTGAAGAAATGATAGTTTCGCTGAAATTATAGTTTCGCAGAGCTAGTTTCGCTGTGAACTCTAGTTTCGCTTAGCCGACAGTAGTTTCGCTGGAAATTTCGGCAGCAGTTTCGCTAGCCGAATGTCACAAATGGCTTAGTTTCGCTGATAAGTTCGCAGGAAACAAGCTTGAACTTTCGTTCAGAGATAAATTCGGCAGCAATTTCGCTTGATGATTGGTCAAAAACACTATTGAACTTTCGTTCAAGGGAGTACTTTCGCTGAAACTCTAGAAAACAACTTCAGATCCAAAATAAACCATAATTTCGCTGAATGAAGATGACAGTTTCGCTGTAAGAACAGCAGTTTCGCTGGTCGATCTCAAAACCCTTTTTCACCTCAAAATCAATCTGAAATCGCCCAAATCTCAATGGATTTGAAATCTGATGATTAACAGAGCTTTCCCAACCAATAATAAGCAAACTTCAATCAATTTCCATATCAATAACACTCAAATCTAATCCGAATTTGATGAAAACTTGATATTGAACAAAAACAACCAAAATCTCAACTTTTCTCTCTAAAAATCTTCAAATCTTCAGTGAATTTGATCCAAAATGGCTCTGATACCAAATTGTAACTCCAGGAACATCAAACTTGAATCAAATCATGAAGAATTAGATCAAAATATGATAATCACAATCAAAACCCCTTTGATCTTCAATTAGATTGCAAAATATGTGTTTACAAGTAAATCCCTCAATCAATTGGTCATGCAACCATTAACCAAAACCTAATGACAATTAACCTATTTATAGTCTAGACTAAGATTCACTAATTGCACTTAACTCCCTAGACTTAGGCTAATTAATACAAAATTACATATTAAGCATAAAAAATGACTAAAAACAAGATAAAATATATTTTGTTCACACAAAATATATTTATTACAATAAAACTCCTAGTCATTTAAATCTTCAACGTCTTGTCTCGGTTCCTCGTCTCGAGCGTGTCGGGTTTGACTTTTGTTGACTTTGACCGTGACGTTGACTTTTGTTGACTTTCATAGTGTTGATAATATAGACTATATTTTCCAGCTCCAACACCTAATAATGTATGAAATGGGGTCCTTGTCATTCGAGCTCAGTAATCGTGGCTGTGTGCCATGAAGAGGGTAAAGTCTGACAGGATCTAAAAAGAAGTGAAAGATAATGATGTATGATGAATGATGAATGTAACGAACGAAATGACGAAGATAATAATGATATTATCTGTATGTACGTATGATTTGTGAACGCATGTATGTAACGAATGTTTTTGTAAAGAAAGTATAGAACGGTTTTATGAAAGAAAAGTAAGTTTTATTATAAAACTAGAACTCACTCAGCAACGCTGACTTTGATGTGTTTCCAGTTGGCAGGTATGTTGCTGAGGATGGCACGGGGCGGCTACTCAGCGTATTTTGGATGACATCCATTATGTTTACTGCTTTTGTAATAAATGTAACAGGATATTGTTAAAGGAACGATTGTACTAATGTGCAAAAGTATTTTGATGGAATGAAATTATGTTTTTAATGTTTCCGCTGCAACTATTTAAGAAAGGAAAAATGTAATTATATGTTTTGAGTGCGATGAATGACCAACTGTAGGCGTCCCGGTAACGGGGCCTTACAAGATCCTTCAAAGTAAACCAAACGGATCAAACTCAATAGAAACATAATCATCACGAGTAAATTGACGAACATACAAAAGGTTTTTGATGATGTGTGGGGAATATTGTATGTTGGTTAGGGAATAAGTTTTGTTAGGTAATTGGTGAAAGCTATTGCGGGAACCTGTTATTGACAACACGTGACCATTCCCAACATAAATAGTGTTAAAAGAGGGTAATGACTAGGGATGTTGAATTTTACCTTGGTCATTGGTGACATGAGACGAGGCGCCAGCATCCATATTCCACGGTTGGTTAGTGTGATTGATCTGCATATTACTAAAAGCATTACCAAGGTATGTGAAACAAATTCGGGTTTAGAAAAACTCCATGCATTTAATTTGTGAAAGTAAATCAAATCTCAACTTAGCATAGAGACCTTAATTTGTATAGGAAACAATTGATGGTAAATCTAACCTCCAAGTATATCTTTGTTTGTTGTAAAATCATTGATTGGAAGCCATTAGCGGGCCTGCACAATTGTTTGTGAAATTAAGTTTTAATCTTGGCAAAGCCCTAATTCATTTGTTATTGGTACTGAACCTTATATTTTGTGATTTTGTTCCTCACTTCATACCACACAGCCTTTGATGTCGGCATCTTGATCATATAAGTAACGATTATGGGGCTATGAATGCGAAGGAGGTGGAGCAAACCATAAGAGGAGAGTAACGATTAGAGGAGTCTCCATGGATTAATTTGAGATTTAAGGTTAAAAATAGGGTTATAAGATATATATATGACCCATTACATGAAACGAGTGAGAAATGTGGTCGAGTCACGGGTCCGCGAAAATTAATAATTGGATTCAAAGTATTGGATGATTTATATGTTGTCTGGTGTCAAAAAGAATGGTTTTGAAGATGCCATGTGGTACATTTTAATCATGTTTGTATATTAATATAGTAAGATGTTGTTACTGTTCTTCTTTAATACACAATCTAATGCTAGTGTACAACTCATTTATACAAGCATAGTGCACCCATGGTTTTACCGTTTTCTAATGAAGCATTTGATATGTAATATTGTTTAAACTTTTAGTATCACCCTTGTAACATATGTAATGTTGATATGTGAATAAATATACATTTTAACAATACATATTATTCCTCATTTGAAGCATTTTTGTCACAAATTTATTTATTTATACACTTATTTGTGTTATGTAAGGTTGCATATAAGGCTGATGCACCCAAAACATTCAACGTCTTTCCTGCATGCATGCACTGAAGTACAGAGTAGAGATGCTTCGAAAGTTTTACACCATACACTAGAAAATATTTTAAGTGTAAAATCTTCTGAAGCCAAGACCAACAGCTTCCGAAGCCAAAAGTGAAGTCTTCCGAAGCTTCAAAGACAAAGTCTTCTGAAGCCAAGAAATGAAAACATATTTCTTCCGAAGACTTTTGAACACATGCTTTATCTGATGTACTTTACGATAAAGCTAGACCACATTTCCGCTGTAACTCTGTTTACTCACCAACTTACATGAGTTGGTGAAAAGGTCCATACTTTTGGTAACTGTACATTGAGGTCTTGAGTCTGTTTTTTCTACTTTATGTACTTTTATCCTTTTTGTAATATATTAGAATGTGAGCTATGGCATGTCATAGTCACTAGTTAAAAGGCAATCTATCTTTTGACTCTACATTTGATTTTGTTGTCTAGTTCAAATGTTTCCACCTGGTTTTCTAAGTATGGCCGGCTGTAGGATGTCATATAACATATCTCAGGTCCTTGTAACTTTCTTTCATGCTTTGTAATACTTGTAAAAGAACTTGAGAGCAATATACAACATTCTTGAAAACCATATACTCGTGTTGTTTGCATCTTGTTCTGTCTCATATTTTACTTGTGTTCTTAGTATCAAACATATAAGTTACCAGTTCCCTATTGATTTGTTAAGTGTTCTAAAGTTCTCTCCTTATTGTGTTGTTGTGTTGTAAGTAACCATCCTTAAATGGTCCTGCATGTTATATTTGAATGTTGTAGGCCCCAGTGGTCATATGATGACTTTTGATGGAAAGTTGAAGAAAAACTGAAGTTTGTGAAGAAAATCTCCTGACTCGAGCATGTAGGCACCCCTACATGGCCATGTCGTTGTGCAGTATTATGTTGTGAAAACTACAGCCTACACGACCTACTTACTTATCCCACATGCCCATGTGTGGAGCATAATCGGGTTTTTAACCTAAATTTCACCCCTATTTCATGATAACTTTCAAATTACTTCAAACCCTAGCCTTTCTCACCCCTTTAGGTGATTTTGGGTCTACTTCAAGAGTTTTTGAGAGATTTAAAGGACAAGATTGAAGATTTCACACTTTCAAGGAGGATATAACATCGTCCACCCCATTTCACTCAAAATTGGTTCGAACTTCTCTAGATCTACTATGAGTTCTTCAATTTTCTTGAGTTTGGGTGTGTTATTTGTAAGCCTCATGGGCTAAACACTTATTATCACTTAGATTAGACGAAACCTAGCATGATTTAACAACTTGTATATGATTCTTGGTGATGTTTATGTTGATGCTATGATGAAGTTTGATTATTCTTTAATGATTGTGTGTGTTTGTTCTAGTTTAATGAAATGTTCAATCTTATGGGTGTTGTAAGCATGTTATGTTGGAAAACTTTATGTTCTTACAAGACTTATGCATATAATTACATCTTTTGTATGTAATATTGTTACAATTTACTAGGAATGATAAATGAAGGTTGAAAGTTTAATAAAATTTGTCAAATGTGCATCCTTATGCTTGTGTTTGAGAAAACCATTGTGGATGTCATGAATCTCTTGTGTCATTGTTTATGAATTGTTTTGTAATCATGGTATGAGTTTATGAGTTGAAGAGTAATTATGGTTTTGTCTATTTTACACAATTTGAGGTGGTTATCAAGTGTTTATCGTGTTAACTTTCCAAATATTTGTAGAATTAGGTAACCCTAACGTGAGTCTAATTCATCTTTAACATTGACACAATTGTTTCATTAGTTCCTCATGACATAACTTTATGTGGCTATTGTGTGTTTATCGTTATAATTTTCCGAATGGTTATATGTCTAGATATCCTTGACGGGGATTTAGGCTACTTCCATGTATTATGTGTAAAAAATGGCCTCACCTTGAGTTTGTGCTAGTTGTTAATTCATTGCCAAATGGAATCAAAGTCCAAATGGTATTTTTATTGATTGTGTATTTTCATCTTTACTTCCTTGATTTGTTAGTTTAGCTTGCTAATCATTTTAGTTAGTTCAATATTTTCAAATCCAAACTTAATTGAGCGGTTAAATAGTGACGATGACTTAGTATTGGGAGTCATTGTGTCCACGGATTGATATTCGGTTGTTGCCTAAAACTATACAACTATACGATAGGTGCACTTGCATATTGTGTGTAGTTGGTTTAAGAGTGATAATATGTTTCTTAAATTAAAACTTAATTGTGTGACAAAAAAACTCTTACTAAAAATATATATAATTTACACACATCAAATGTACACCTTAGAATCATTTAACTTTTAGTAATTTGTTTTTTCTCTGATAACTTGTGGTTGTTGCCTTTTACTGAAAAGTTGAATACGTGGCTATGTTTATTTTCTTTTATTACAAAAGAAATTGTATTGACAATAGGTATTTTTTTTCTTAGACCATAAACTATATCAACTGTTGACAACATGCTCTATTGTAATGACCATGACCAATATTTGAAGAACGTTCCCTCAGAGTGCACCTCTGTATCCCATCCAAAATGTGAGTATTTCATAATTCAGGTTCTACTTAGGGTTGTATGGGTTTATCAAGTGTGAACAAAGTACCCGTTAAATCTATAATAGTAATAAATTATGTGTGTGTATATAACAAAAATCTATGTCGGTTACTAAAGTAAGCACCTACGATACGTCCACGTGTAAGTCACTGATTGGGTACGTCATTCTTTTTTCTCTTTTATGTTTTCTTTTTTAATAGTTTTTTAAAGAAATGAAAATTAAGAAAAAGAAGATGAATGGTTTGACCCGGATACGATTGGTGATGCACAAGATGGGGTTGGACAGACCATCCAAAAAATATTAGAATAACCAAATGAAATAACCCAAAATATATGTAAATATGTACATGTGAAGTAACATACTTTATTTTTTTATATTATTGAACTCAACAAATACAATTGAGTATATAAACTTATATTCATAGTAGACATAAACTAATCCTAACCGAACTCAAATAATATTTAAATAATCAAATAAATAAACTATTAATTATCTACTCCTAACAAAATGATAACTACTAATTAATTAAATCAAACTTTATATTTCACTCCCTTATGTTTTTAGTTTGTCTACAATAACCTCTTCAATTACATCCTTCATAAAACATGCCGTAGAGAAAGCTTTGATTAATGGTGGTTTTTAGATAGAGAAAATAGAAAAAGGAGATGCAAGTGATGGTGATCTAGAGTTTAATTGTTCGAACCATAATGAATGTGAGTGTGGTGGCTATGAAAGAAGAAGATTTAAGGGAAGAGGAGAAAAAACTCTATTATCATTCGTGGTGATTAGCGTGGTGGTTGTAACTGATGAAGACATACGAGATCATGTTAATCTTGTTGTACATCATAGACCTTATGTTGAGGTTATCGTCGACGATGCTAAAAATGTCTGTTCTTCTTTGATCATAAAGACGTGTTCTAATCAAGTCGCCTCCATCAATCAATTTTGTTGGATTTGCCATAGATCTCAAAGAACTTTAATTGTCGCCCGGTATACATTGGTTGGACGGTGAAAGGGAGGAAATTTGGTGGTGGCTAATGTTGATCGTAAGCTGATCAGATATGGTAGTGAAGGGGGTGAGAAATCTAAGTTTGAGGATTTTTTTTGTTGTTGTAGGGTAAAAGAATTTTTTTTTTAATTTAGGTTCGCATTTGAAATCCATTAAGTTGCATTTGAAAGGAATTTAATTTGCTTGCATTATATAATCATTATAGTAACACGTATATTAGACGGATTGAATAAATAAATTATCAAATACTTTGAATAAACATTTAGATATAATAAAATGATATTTATAGTTAAGATATGATTGAGTTACGTATAAGTAAGTGCTTTAATTAAAAAAACTACAATAATATCATTTTATACTTTTGTTTTATAAGATTTTAATCTTTTAATTGTTTTTTAATCATCCTTATAAAATTTAGAAGAAAAATGGTATTAACATAGTTCGTATTTCTTAAAAATATTTTTGCTCAAAAAAGATTTTGTCTTATATATTTTTTAAAGTGTGTTTTTAATAAAAAGTAATCTAGTTTTTAATTTCTACAATATCTAATTTTTTTAATTTGAAAATGTTTTAAATAATATACTTACTATATATAATATTATCATTTATTAGGATAGGAATGTAACAAAATGAAAAATGAGGTTTGCCTAATATGTTGACGTAACATACTAAAATCTTTCTTTATTATATACTAGATAATAGATATGACAATATGCATTAGCATCTAAAGTAATAATCAATCATCGGCCGTCTTCTTTGAGTACTTGGGCATGTGGTGTTAACGACTAGTGCTTATTTATTTGCTAGCCTATCGACCTGTGTAATAAACGGGTTGAAAAAAAAAGAATTATCATTATATACATTTAATATATAGTAGTCATGGAAATATTTCTCTGTAATGTAAAAGAACGTGGAAATTAAGAAAAATTTGTACAAAATAAAATTACAAGACAAATTCAAATATAAAGGAAAAAACATAAAATGTTTACAAATCTCAAAAAATATCTTTGTATACGACATTTAAGATTTTACTTAATAGTTCATCATTCCCACACAATATAACTAGCTTTAATCCATCTCGCCTTATAACTATTGACAATACAATATACAATTGTTTGTGTGTAAAAACCGATTGTTTTAATAATAAACCAATTCTTGATAATGATTGACATAGAGTATAAACTCAATAGAGTAAAAGTCTGATGGACTGTTGATCGCTTCGACATTTGAATTATGCAAACTTGATGGTATAATCACGACATGATATATCAAGACTCTTTAATAAAATGACATCAGATACTATAAAATATCTACAAATTAAACAAAACAGATAGTGTAATAATATAGAAAAAGATAAACATTAAACATGAGGTAGAAACAAAACTATATACGTTAGCAACATAGTTAAAAATGATCTTCGATTAGATTTTTAAAATTTATCCTACATTATATTAGTGTATAATATAGAAAAGAACATAGTAAATTATAAAAAAAAAATACTTGGAATTTTTTCATAAAGCTGCACGCCATAATGAAATACTGTAAAGCAAAAACGATAATATAGAATAAAAAATCGATTGTAGATGTATTTTATTGAAAATATAAATCTCACTATATATAATAAAGCAGTATAAATTTTGTCAATAATGTAGGCCGATTATTTAGGCATAGTATCCACTTGGCATAGTAATAGTAAAATGTGAAAGGTCGTTGTATAAATTAATGATGTCTAAATATCTTAATGACGGATTTTAGTATTTAACAAAGTATAACAATTTTTGAAAATTGATTTTCAATCAACATATTAATAACTATTATGAATTATTACCATAGCAAATGGATGAACTATTTGTCAAACTTGTAGATAAGTTTACTATGCTACTTATCTAACAAAATAGTTTACATTGTCTACCAAAATGATTAATCTTTGTAGTATAAATACCACATCAATGTAGAGGAGAAGATGCTGAAGGGGTGAAGCGGTTCGGGTTTTCGGTCGGTTCCCGTTCACCTTCCCCCCTCATAGTCCATTAGTGGGTAGGGTGGTAAACTTAGAGGCCTCTTGTATACATTTTCATAAGTTATACATTTCTCTTCTTCTTGCTCTTGCAATTCTCTTTAAAGTTCTTAAGGTTATAACACTAATCTTGTGTTAATTATTATGATATTACAACACGTTATCAGCACGAGCGCTCTTAAACTCTAATCAAGAAGATCAATAAAGCATAAAGTCATTCATTAATCAAGGTAAGAGCTTCATTAAGTAATAATATATAATATCTTATATTGAGAAGATAACTAAGATAAATAAAGTAAGCATAAAGGAGATCTATTATGGACATCTTGATAACCATGTGACTACTAACAAACTAACTTTTCTTTATGCATCTAACTTTTGATTATGCAACTAACATTTTATTTTATGTCAACTAACTTTTACTTATGCAACTAACATTTACTTATGCATCTAACTTTTACTCAATCTTTATTTATACAACTAACATTTACTTTTATGTCAACTAACTGTATACAGCTAACATTTTGATTATGTTTACTAACATTTATTCGTACTAACGTCTTATTCTTATCCTAATTTGACGTTCTTATTCTCTTTTGTTTTTATAAACTAAATCCATGTTTTTATAACATAATCTTATACTTATCTAATTTTATTTAAAATTACTATCGATATATACACACACGGCGGTTATATAGCCGTTATAAACGGCTATATAGCCATTGTAAACAATCACATAGCCATTACAAACGGTTATAAATTAACCACTATCAATCTACTTTTGTTTACAATAAACAGATTATCTCTTTTTCTTAAGTTTATCCAAGGCAATCTTTCAAAGATGATACACCCGGCTTTAGTACTTGCAACCATCATGCTTATTTAATTCTTATCCCCATTGCTGAACTACCACCCGAAGAATTTCAAATTTTCTTATTTCTGTATTTGTTTATAGCTCTACCGCTTTATTGTATCGCAATGGTTATTGATATATATGGATTCTAATAATTATCTTACTATTTGCTTAATTCTTGTTTAGAAAACAAAATGTCAAACATTGCGAAAATCGAATTCCCGGCTCTTAATATCAATGGAGAAAACTATATGCCATGGATGGCCCATGTAAAAAGACATCTTAAATCCATGGGTGTCTTAGAAACTATACAAGAGGGGAATGCTTGCTCGGAACAAGACAAAGCGAAAGCTTATGTCTTTTTGCATAAGCATATTGATGAAATATTATAATTTGAATATTCAAATTGTGAAGATCCGTACATTCTATGAAAAGATTTACAAAGCAAATTTGATCACCAAAAGAAAGTTCTATATCCACTGTTAGAGATGAATGGAACAATTTTAGGTTCCAAGATTTCAAAAAGGTAAACGAGTACACCTCTGCTTTGTTCAGAATATGCTCGACCCTTAGATTCTGCAGGCAAAATGTAACCGAGGATGATATGTTGGAGAAAACTTTCTTCACATTTCATGCATCAAATATAAACTTGCAACAACAATATAGGTTGCAAAAGTTTAAAAGATATTATGATTTAAACTCATTTCTCCTCGTAGCAGAAAAAAATAATGAGCTTTTGATGAAAAATCATCAAGCTCGTCCCACGGGATCGTTAGCAATTTTAGAAATAAATGTTGCTACTAAAAACTCTTGAAGAAAGTGGGGAAGAGTTCATGGTCGTGGTTCTTATGATAACATTTACCCTAATAATCGCAACCATTCTTTTAAGGGTAATAATAATTACCGAAGTAACTTTTATAACCGTGGACATGGTCGTGGCTGTGGATATGGTTGTGGTAGAAATCAAAGAACATTCAATTACCACGCCCCACTAAACAACAATTCCAACTAGTACAAAGGGAATGAGGCTAGTAGATCCAAAATCAATAACACTTCTTGTTTTAGATGTGGTAGCACAAACCACTGGTCGAAGGCTTGTCGCAAAGCTCCACATTTGTGTGAACTATACCAAGCCTTTCTTAAATGAAAAGAGAAGGAAGTGAACCATGTTGATAATCTTAATGATCTCAACGTTTAGTTGAACACTGTAGACTTTGACATAAAACTCTGAAATACATGTTGCTTGATCATAATAGTTATATGTAACAACTAAGTGTTTTCCTATCTTTAATTATGTATTTTTCTTCATGTAATGTTTGCATTCGATTAAATAAAGTTCTTGTTAAAATATAACAATATCGTTGTTGTTCATTTATTATTTTTCTTTATACTTTCAAGATTAAAATGAAAATCATTAGAGCACAAGATCAAACAAATGAAGCAGATATATGTATAGCGGATAGTGGAGCCACACACACTATACTTAGATCTAAGAAATATTTATGTGAACTTAAACAAACAAAAGGAATCGTTAATACAATATCAGGCCCTACAGACCTGATAGAAGGAGTGGGAAGAGCTAATTTAGCATTACCAAATGGTACAAAGCTTATGATAGAAAATGCTTTATTTTCCCCAAAATCAACAATAAATCTGTTGAGTTTCAAAAACATATATCATAACACATATGATACTCAGTCAAGGACTGTTGATAATAAAAAATATTTGCATATCATAAGCAAAGATCAGATATTAAAAAAACTGCCAATGCTTCAGTCTGGTTTACATTATACATATTAATGTGCCTCAGGCATATATGGCAGTTAAAGAATAATTTTGTGATCCTGAAACACTTAACTTATGGCATGACAGATTAGGCTATCCAGGATCTACAATGATGAAAAGAATAATTGGAAACACTCATGGGCATCCATTGAAATATCAAGAGATCCCACAATGGAATAAAATTTCTTTGTGTACATCTTGTTCTCTTGGGAAATTAATTACAAGGCCTTCGCCTCTAAAAATTGAAAAGGAATCACCTTTGTTTCTTGAAAGAATTCAAGGAGATATATGTGAGCCAATTCATCCATAATATGGACCATTTAGATACTTTATGGTTTTGATAGATGCGTTAAGTAGATGGTCTCATGTCTCTTTGTTATCAACTCGTAATGTAGCTTTTGCGAAATTTCTTGCACAAATTATCAAATTACGAGCACATTTTCCTGATTATACTATTAAAAGGGTGAGACTTGATAATGCTGGTGAATTCACATCACATGCTTTTAATGATTATTGCATGTATGTAGGAATTATTGTTGAACACCCTGTTGCTCATGTACACACACAAAATGGCTTAGCTGCGTCGTTAACCAAACGTCTACAACTGATAGCTAGACCATTAATAATGAGGACAAAGCTCCCAGTGTCTATTTGGGGTCATGCAATTCTTCATGCTGGATCACTAATTCGTGTGAGACCAAGTGCAAATCTTAAATACTCTTCGTTACAACTTGTTTCTGGAAATGAGCCAAACATTTACCACCTTAGAATTTTTGGGTGTGTTGTGTATGTCCCTATTGCATCACCACAACGCATAAAAATGGGTCCTCAAAGAAGGTTGGGAATATATGTTGGATATGAATCAACTTCCATTATATGATATCTTGAACCTTTAACGGTGATGTATTTACAGCACGTTTTGCTGATTGTCACTTTAACAAGTCAGTTTTCTCGGCATTAGGGGGAGAAAAGAAAAAACAAGAATATGATGTCTCATGGTATTTTCCTTAATTATTGTATCTTGATCCAGTAACTAAACAACATGAGACAAAGGTTTAAAAGATAATACATCTGTAAGAAAGTACAAATCAATTACCTAATGTATTTACTTACATAAATATAGTTACTAGATCTCGTATGCGAGCTGTTAATGCTCCAGCTCGAGTTGTGATTGTGACATCCGGTAATTTTCCGTTACCAAACTCCGTTAGTTCCGTTAAGTCTTGCATACACGTGTCTTGAGCACACACTAGTTGTCGTTTAACGTTGGTGACCTAATAATAATTAACAATGTTAAATTAATGATAATCTAACTGATAATGTGATTATGGTATTATGTTTATGTGTTTGCGTGTTTTAAATGTTCTTTGTGAAAATTAATCGCGTAACGTGGAAACGTGTGTATTAATTCGTATGTGTTGAGTTTTATAAAAATAAAATATATAATTGTGACTAGGAGTCTATATGCTTAATAACTTAGTTAAAAACACTTTAAAAAGGAGTTAAAAGATAATTTTTATAAAAATACAAATTACAAGGGTTTAAATGGTAATTAAGCAAAATTAAAAAAAATAAAACAAAACCCTAGCCCCCCCCACACCCATCGGCCGCAACCCCACCTCTCACACCCCCTCTCTTGCGAATTCGACCAAGAACAAGCATCAAGGCATCAGATTTGTTTGATTTCAAGCCATACAACAAGTTAGCAACATCAAATCGTGTTCCTTTGCAAGAATTAAGGTTAGTTTTGATGGTTTTTGTGGGATTTTCATGTTGGCCGAACCCTAATTCGTGTGTAGATGTTCATGGTGTCGAAATTGTTGTTGTTTGATGATGCTAATATGTTAGTTAGATGGTATACATGTTGTTTAACGTTGATTATGCAAGAATGATATGTGTTTGATGAATTGATCATGAACTTTGATCCAAGACAAACCCTAATTCGAAATTGATGTAGTTATGTGAGATTGATGATTGTTTGATGAATGTATGATGGTTAGTAGGTTGTATGAATGCTAGATTACATTGATCTTGCAAGAAATTGATGAATTGAAGGTTGTGTTCATAGGTTACTAATAATAGTAACTTTATTTTCATGACATGATGATTTGATGATGGATTGATGTTGTTGATGTGTTTATGGTGATGATTAGGTGCTAGATTGTTGATATGAATGCTAGAAACCTTGGAATGGATGTTGTTGTTCATATCTTGCCAAAAGTGGAAACTTTTGTTCATGATGATTGATGGATTATGATGATTAGGTATTGTTGATCATGCTTAGATGTTGATATGAACTTGAATTGGTGTATTATTAATGAATTCATGAATACATTGGGTGTTTGATAGATTTTGGAATGTACTTTCCCAAAAGGGAAACTTTATTTGCACAAAGTTTGAAAGATGATAGTTTGAGCATGTTTGGGATATTAGGAGCATGTTAGTATGTTCATGGATGATTTCTAATGTGATAGAACATGTTAATTTAGTTGTATGGAATGTTTGGATAATCATGGGTGATGTATTAACCTTGATGATCATGTATGATGTTGATGTTGGTTAGTAGTTAAGACATCATGTTTGGGACTGGAAATTGATTATTGTGGTGTATATTGAATGCAATGAACATGGTTAATGAATATGATTGTGATCATCATACACACGTGCGGATCTGAGGCCCCTACTTAGTAGGATCGGCAGGGTTTAGGATGTGAAGTCGTGAGTGGCTTCACATGGCATGTAGTGCGTGATTTGATCCTTGTGTGGCGTGTTAGTTATATTATAACTGATGGACATGTTAATGTTTTAGATTCGCATGACTTGTATGATATTTAGTGGTATGATGATCTAAGTTATGCATAGGTTTATGTAGCACCTCATGTGATTCAATTGAATGTTAACCATGTATGTTGTATGTTCACGTTTGCTTAATTGAATTATAACTCGTGATGTCATCAACGGGTCAAACGGGTCAACTGAGTCAAACGTGTCTGTTTTCTGAAACCTTGAGTCTTTGGTTGTAGTGTGCTTAGGGTTCCACATGTTCTCTGTTTATACGTACTTATGTACTTACATGATCTAGGTAACCTCTGAAGGTTGTCTGTCCACTCTTTCTTTCAAGTAAACCCTAAGTATTCATTACGCGTATCAGGTGAGTTCATGCTCCACTCTTTACTTAATCTCTTTTGGGGGAGATAGCATACTGGTAACTTACAAACGCTTTATATATATTTAAGTTGTGTATAATATTAATATAGTGATGTTTATCATGGAAAAATACTCACACTTTCGAATTGTTAATATTGAATAGCGGGGAAACTTGGGTAGTACTACTGGGTCTGACGAGCCCCACCTGTGTGACTCGAGGTCAACCGGGTGAAATTTGTCCTATTGAACATTGTCACGACCTAGTAAGGCGTGACAGGAGGCAACAACTTATCACAGTCAGCTTCAATTGCGAAATCACTATGAGATTAATATTTATTGTTAATAGACTAGCTATCTGTTGCAATACACTGTTTTTATATCACAACTATTAAATTGTTTATATTTGAATGCCAACTCTTGAACTCACCAACCGTTGTGTTGACATTTTTAGCATGTTATTCTCAGGTCGTTAGCTTCGCTTGCCATAGGAGCAATGCACGGGTTCATCATGCATATTAAGACTCTATTTTAAAGACATCTTTGTTGGTTTTATTTATTAATGATTACTCGTTTGGGTTGGCGCGTGTTTTGCCATACTATGCATTTATACACTTTGGGTTTCTTTACTTACCCGCATGATTTTAAAGTTTGAACTTTGGTTGATTTTATTTTAAATGTGGCATATAGAGTCGTTCTGAGTAACTATTGACTGTGATCCTGGTTTGTTCAAACGCCTCGCGGTAAAACTCCGCACGTGGATTTTGAGGGTGTGACAATGATTCCAAATAAGCAAATAAATAACACAATGGTTCATGAATCTCAGAGTCGTTTGAAACGAGGAAGACCAATCGGTTCCAAGGATAAAAATCCTTGAAAAAGAAAAACTCATGAAAAGAAAATTGACCATAAAATGAATGATCTTGATGCAACGCTAAATACCAAAACCTCTCATGAGGAGGATTTGGATGAAAATAACAAAGAAATTTCAATTAACTATAGTCACACACATTTCTTATGGAATCGAGATAAAATGAGAAGTATTAATAAAATATTTTCTTATTCCATAGCAAATGACATCATGAGTGAAGATGATGATTCTGAACCAAAATCAGTTAGTGACAGTCAAAATAGACATGATTGGGATAAATAGAAAGGAGCTATGCAAGTTGAATTAGATTCACTTAACAGACGAAAGGTCTTTGGACCTATTGTTATTACTCCGATGGCCGTAAAGCCTGTAGGGTATAAATGGGTTTTTATACGAAAACGAAATGAGAAAAATAAAGTTACAAGGTATAAAGCTAGACTTGTAGCTCAACGTTTTTCACAAAGGCAAGGGATTGATTTGAGGAAACATACTCCCACGTTATGGATGCAATAACCTTTAGATACTTAATCAGCTTAGTAGTCTCTAGAAATTTGGAGATGCATCTTATGGATGTCGTCACAGCTTACTTGTATGGGTCACTAGATAATTACATCTATATGAAAATTCCTGAAGGTTTTAAATTCCCTGAAGCATTAAGCTCAAAGCCTAAGGAAATGTATTCCATCAAATTACAAAGATCTTTGTATGGACTCAAACAATCTGGAAGAATATGGTACAATTGTTTGAGTGGTTATTTGACAAGTAAAGGATACACAAGTAACCTTATTTGTCCATGCATCTTCATTAAGAAAACAACATCAGGATATGTGATCGTAGCTGTGTATTTTAATGATCTAAATATAAGTGGGACGCAAAAGAAAATTAATGAAACAATTGCTCTTTTAAAGAAAGAATTTGAAATGAAAGACCTTGGAAAAACTAAATATTGTCTTGGTTTGTAGATTGAGCATATGCATAATGGAATTCTTATACATCAGTCAACTTATACTAAAAAACTCTTAAAGCGTTTCAATATGGACAAGGCAAATCCTTTAAGCACACCGATAGTTGTTAGATCACTCAATGTTGATAATGATCCATTTTGTCCTTGCGAAGATAATGAAGAGGTTCTTGGTCCAGAGATACCATATCTCAGTGCAATTGGAGCTCTTATGTATCTTACTAACTATACGAGACCTGACATTTCTTTTGCAGTTAATTTGTTAGCAAATTAGTTCAGCCCCTACTAAAAGGCACTGGAATGGGATTAACATTATTTTTCGATATCTTCGAGGTACTATTGATTTAGGCTTGTTTTATCCTAATATTCAAACGAAGGGTTGGTTGGTTATGCAGATGTAGGTTATTTATCTGATCCCCATAAAGCAAAATCTCAAACTGGATACGTATTTAAGAATGGAGGAACTGCGATTTCATGGCGTTCTCAGAAACAAACACTCGTTACAATATCCTCAAATTATGTTGAAGTCATTGCACTATATGAAGCTTCAAGAGAATGTGTATGGTTAAGATCTATGACACAACTTATATAAACTTCTTGTGGGTTGGAGAAAGATGAAAATACAACACCAATCTATGAAGATAATACAGCTTGTGTCTCACAAATGAAAAAAGGGTATATGAAAAGTGACAGAACAAAAAATATACCACCAAGATTCTTTTCATACACTCAAGATCTTATTAAAGATAAATAAGTTGAAATGAGATACGTTCAATCTAGCAACAATGCAACTGATCTTTTCACAAAGGCACTTTCTAAAACAACTTTCAGAAAAGATGTTTATGATATTGACAGCGGCACGTACACACAATGTGATGAACAAAAGACAATTTGAGGGGAAGTTATAAGCTGCACTCTTTTTCCTTAGCTAAGGTTTTTTCCCACTGGGTTTTTTTAGCAAGGTTTTTAACGAGGCAGTACTTATACTCTTGAAGTTTGAAAAGTGTCATCCAAGGGGGAGTATTATGAATTATTACCATAGCAAGTGGATGAACTCTTTATCAAACTTGTAGATAAGTTTACTATGCTAGTTATCTACCAAAATAGTTTATATTGTCTATCAAAATGATTGATCTTTGTAGTATAAATACCATCTTAATGTGGAGAAGAAGATGCACCTCTTGTATACACTTTCATAAGTTATACATTTCTCTTTTTCTTGCTTTTGCAATTATCTTTAAAGTTCTTAAGGTTATAACACTAATATTGTGTTAATTATTATGATATTATAACAATAATTGATTTAAACAATTGATTTTGTTTGCATTAAAAAAACTCGTCATACATATTTCGATTTTAAAATCAATATAAAGAATTGAGAATGTGACAATGTAATAATGCGATAATGGAATACCTAAAATCTTGTCATGTAGCTTAAATCTTTTTTTTATTATATATTAATTATTATATATTAAGATAAGATAAAGATGAGATTTATTTATGATTTGAATTTTGAATTTTAAGATATATACAATATACTTTCCATCTGCAAAACAAAGATGTTGGTGTGATCTGCTGATCATGTGCCTTACTTTTCTTCACAGGTGAGTAGGTGACCCAAGTTCTCGTCCTGTGGAGGCCATTTTGTTGATTATTACGGTTTTGAGGTTTATTGTTTTTTTTTTCTTTTTGGAAGTTTTTCTTTTATTTTGTTTTTCGTCAACTTCCTTTCCCTTTTTCATTATAAATGGGAATTTTAATATTTTACTTTTAGGTTTTGTTTTCATTATATAATACTTTAGAAAGCCACTTTAGTGCTATAGTGCTTTTAGGGGTTTTAGTTTTTTGCCATAAAGGGTTTTTTTTAGGTGAAATGTTATTTTTTATCCTCTATTCTCTATAAAGTATAGAACAATTATTGGTTTGATATGATTTTATAAATCTATTATTTTTAGCCATTTAGTTAAAAATATATTTTAAGTATTATTATTGTGACGAAATCATTGACGGAAACCAATTTGATATTTAGTCTATGGTTTTCGACGAGCCGAGAAGATAATAATCAAACTCACACAACGTAAATCGGGGAAAAAATGATCAAACTTCTGTTGCGTAAAGCGGGGAAAACTATTTTATTTTAACATTTAGCTAAATGGTTTATATCTATTATATAATATATATTTTAATTTTATTGTTTTTACCAGTTACCACACTAACATTATAACTTTTAAGATTTCGAGCATAGTGTCGCAACATTTAACTTTTTTACTGTCAATTAAAGAGCATATTACTTTAAAGAAGACTTAGAAATATATTATATATAATGTTCAATAGTATATATATACTATGTTTAAAAATATATTGTATATTATAGGTTATTTGTCTCTATTTACATTTCACTTTAAATTCGATCCATCTAGCTGATCGAATATATATTATTTATGTTAGTATCCGTGTGTTACACAGTTGGTTTAAACAATAACTCGTAGTTACAAAACTGATCGAACAACATCATTAACATAAATAACAAAATCAATACATTGATGGATACTAATAGAAATACAATTATATTGATAGGAATAAATGTTCCTTATCAATCTCTAAATATCTATTCATATACAACATTTATTGTGCCATTAGCTAGTATTAGTACCGTCGTTATCTAATGCTAGTATTTCTATCTCGTCTCTACTCTTGACTTTTGATAATGCAACATACAACCACCCGTTAGTGAAAACTAATTCCTGTAAAAAATATTGCATCAATTCATTTAAAGGTGGCAAAATGGACGAGTTAAATGGAGTTTGTTTCTAGGTCATGATGGGTTTGGGTCCAAATAGGTTTAGGTCAGGATGAGATGTTTAAAAAAAAGAAGTCATGATACGTATAAGTCAGGATGAGATCAAATACGTATAAGTCAGAATGAGACCAAATCAAGATGGGTATAAGTAAGAATAAATTAAAAGTAGTTTTGATTAAAACTTCAACAATATATACTTAAACAAATAACACTATAAAATATTCAACCACTTCTTTCAATCTCGTTTGCACAATATCAATGGATCAAAGCATCTCTCTAAAATCTTTATGCCATTATTAAGACTGAACTGAACTTGCAGACATCAAATCAAAAATCACACAAAGACATGCTAAAGAATAACGATAGATTCACAATTAGTCCACTGGATTATATGATCATGAGAACTTGTGATCATGTTATATCACTTTCTTGGAGATAATACTTGCATCTGGATTATATCATTAACATCATCATCAAACACACTCATTTTGATCTCAAATAATTAAATATCAGTAAACACTAATCTTTTGATAAATAACCCATGAAGAAATGATATTCCACATCTAAAATTGAATAAAAAACTTACAAATACAACAGCCGATGAAAAATTGCAGCCCAACCAAAAATCAAAACAAAAATGAAAAGGTCTATTTTATTAAAAAATCTTCGGCTTTGTTATAGCCAATGTTATGCTGGAGAGAAACGTAGCATAATTGACAACTGAGACTGAGGTCTGAAACATAGGGAGTCCTAGTCAGCGAATGAGGTCTTAATGTGGAGAATGCCAGATTTTTTATTTCGTGAATAGTCGATAGTCGGAAACTGTAAACTGAATTCTCAAGGCGTGAATTAACGTTAAACTAATAACCACCTATCCTGACTCATTTGTAAATTTTCTATTACCCATCTTGACGCATTGACTTAATAAAGTCCAAGTCAACCCAAATAAATCAAATGGGTTATGATTCCCATCTCTAAGTTGATTAATGGAGCTGCATATTCTTTTCTCAAAATACAAAAGCATATTGTGCAGAGCTTATGCCGAAATCCGAGGCTGAGCAATGGTGGCAGTGGCTGAAGCTGAGCAAAACAAAGAAGCAACAGGACAATTAAGAAAGACAGAAAAGATTAGAAGATCTAGTGCATTGTTAAAGCCTTAAAGGACACATATGAGGTTAATGAGTTTTTGCATAGCCTCTCTACAAAGCTTTGCTCTAAGCAGAAATCAATTCAATCAAAACCCTGCACAAACATAAAGCAATATATTCAAAACAACAGTGACCATAATCATCATCAGATCATTTTTCCTGCAGCCAGAAGAAAAATCAATAAATAATTTTCTCATTAAGTTGTCATTTAGTCATAAGGATAGATGGAGTTTTGATTGATCTTCCCTCTCAAGACTATTTAAGTTACTACATAAATTAATTTGTTGTGATAATAAACCAATGCTATTGTTTTTACTAATTTATTTTATTTAGTTTGTTAATTAGATTTTCTTTGTAAAATAAAATCACCATTTTAAGTGGGATTCATGAAGAAGGCATACTTTTATTGAAAGGCAATGATATGAAATATACAAATACAACTCATTTTTAAGGCGGGAAATATGAATACTACTATAAGAACATTCACATAGAACCTTCATCTCCATTGCTTATTCTTAAACTATATAATAGATACCAAAAGAAAAGAAGCAAAGAAACCTTATGTTATTCAGTTACCGAGCAAGAGAGCAACGTACCAAAGTAATAAATTGAAATCTCAATCATAAAACACAACTCAAAAATAACATATTAGCAGCCCTGCACAACATGAAATCAATTTAATCAAAACAATAGTCAACATAATCACCATCAAATGTATGTAGGAGATCTAAGCATATATACGTGATACTGAACATGAATTTGCTTATACATATAATTAAATACGTATAGTTATCTCGTAACCTATTCTTGTCTATCTTTTTACTTGTATAGACTATCTAAAAGAAACCCCAAGGAAAAGAATCATATCAAATACTATTATCATATCAGGGTGATACACATTCTAACAACCAAATTAAGCTCCATAAAAACATACTCAAGCTATACGGTATAATTAATTTAATAAACATTCTTGATTAAAGACTAATATAATAGGAGCAATTTATAATACGATATACAATTAAGTAATCAACAAATTGAAAGGCATCGTATTAGTAATCACTTCATTCAAATAAGGTGAACCACTCACGAATTTAGAAACCACTAACATGCTTTTTGAGGTAATTTTGAAAACCTGCGATTCATTAGAAAATCAAAACTAACAAAGGAATCAGCAGATCCATATGAACGAAAGGTATTAAACGTTCAACACACATAGAAATCAGCATATCCGTATGAACAAAGGAAAATAAAGTGAAAATGGAGCAAATCAAATAATTCAACAGAAACATATGAAGAAACAAAAATAAAGTGAAAAATTGTAACATAACTTCAATCAATAGAGGCAATTCCTGCTTAGGTGGAAAACGGATCTAGAGGATCCGCCTGAAATTTTTTCTGGGTTAGTAGCTTAGGCGGGAGAATGGCTTAGCACATGATGCAGAATTGAGACACGTGTCCAGAATGGCTTAGTAGATGATA
This sequence comes from Flaveria ramosissima, assembly GCA_025215565.1. NCBI lineage: Eukaryota > Viridiplantae > Streptophyta > Magnoliopsida > Asterales > Asteraceae > Flaveria > Flaveria ramosissima. Next base: position 8,509,594 of record CM046033.1, on the reverse strand, counting down.
TAGAATTGAGACAAATGTCAAAAAAAACTTCTTTTATTATTAGGAGTAATAGATTATACATCCAACTTATACAATGATATAAATTACAGTTATACAACTATAAAGACACAAAAAATTGCTAGAAATGCCTCGTAGACACCAATACTAGTTTCTTATGAATTTTAATGGGAAAAAGATGAATTTTAAGTAACTTAAAAGTGATTAATAAGCACGTGGGATCCGTAAAAACCTTAAAATTAAAAAAGTCTTGATGTTTGTGTTAAGTCTTATGGTCAAACTATTCTTTTCATGGTAAGTAGAAAATCAAAAAATATTTTAATCGTTTAAACTGATTAAATGTGCTTTTGAAGTAAAGAATATATAAATCTATTATATACAGATATAAATTATGTCCGTACTTTTTTAACTAACTTTTTTAATCATAAAATCAACCTATTAATAGGGTGGGGTGCTCTCACCACAACACCACATCACATCGCATATTTATCAATCAAATTTTGTCATGTCACACTATACTACAAATTTAAATTTGGTAAAGACAATGTTGCCATCCCTACACCACACACAACCTCACGGCAAGTTCTCGCCGTAAAAGAGGAAAAATCACGGCATGGGGGGTGGCGGCGGTGTTGCCGCACGGGTAAAGGGGCCGCCACGCCCACATGGCGTGTGCGTCTCTCCCACCCTTACTATTTAAGATTTAAATCCTCTCGTATTCAACAATTGTGAATTATCCCAATTTTTTTCCATCGAGCTCCTCCTCTTCATACATAACGTAGTCGTAAGGCCCCGTTCCCGGGATGCTACAGTTGGTCATTCATCGCACATAAAACATATAATTACATTTGCCTTAGGAAAATATTACAGCGGAAACATTTAAAAAGGACATCTCATTCCATTATAAAAACTTTTGCCAAATAATACATCGTTAATCAGTTACAAAATATATTGTTGCATTACATCACAAAAGCCCTATACAAATGGATGCCATCAAAAAGAGCTGAGTAGCCTCGCAGCGCCATCCTCAGCAACATTACCTGCCAACTGGAAACACATAAAAAGTCAGCGTTGCTGAGTGAGTTCTAGTTTTATAATAAAACATACTTTACTTTCATTAGAAACATTTTGTTCTTTCATGCGATCACACATCATACGTACACATAGATAATATCTTTATTATCTCTTTCGTTCATTCATTCATTCGTTGATTATAACTTTACTTGCGCATCGGATATCTCCCGTACCAATACCATATGCTACACCCCGAACTATTTAGCTACTGGGACGAAGTCAATAAATGAACAGCTGTGCGTATGCCACTGTACTAGAGGTAAGCGATAGAGGTTCTATATAAATGATCGATCACAAAGAAGGACCCTGATATCCAATGCTTGCAAGACTTTCATTACTTTCCTCGTTCCATAATGCATGCATTCATCATGCTCCATTTTTCATTATCTTCCACTTTACGTTACGTAATACTTCATTTCATTCATTATCATAACACGTAAAGCCACAGGAAAGATAAACATACATCATAATAAGGAACATTAACATGCACCGACATCACGTCATACATGGCAACATCATACATACATAACATGCATCATGCATAAAATACAACATCATCATCATTATACCCTACCTGCTCTCTAAGGCCATAACAGTTATCTTACATGCTCTTACGGGAACCTTTACGTCAAAACTTACATCTACACTTTCCCCCGAAAGTCAGAAGTTGAACTACCCTTTCCTTCAGGTGCAACAGCCCTATTCGTGCGTATGGACACCCTTCAGTCGCATGGCCTCCATGCGACTGAACATCATGCGATTGGACTCATGCGGATGAATATCCATGCGAATGGACATCCAGTCGTGCGTATGGACCTCATGCGGATGGAACTAATGCAAATGAGCACCTATGCGACTGGACCCTCAGTCGTATGACTCCCCATGCGACTGGACTCCCAATCATGCGAATGAACCCTTAGTCGTACGATTGAACCCTCAATCGTGCGAATGAATCCCAATTGTGCGAATGAACCTCAATCGCCTCTCAATCGGCCGTATGGCCTCCATTCGGTCGCCTAGCCCTAGCTGATGCAGAATGGAGTTCATCCCGAACCCAATCTGCCATTTTCGGCCTCCAAGCTCATCCAAACCCATTCTAAGCCTAAATCAACCATCCTAGACCTTAGGAATGCATACCACAACACCATACAAGCACACACAAGCCCGGAAACAAACTCTAAACGCATCACATGCAACACACCCAAATGGGTCAAACACACATACATACAAAAACGGGTTTTTGATGCTTTCCAGCCCCAAAATCGGTTGAAAACAAGTAAAAGTGGGGTCCTAGAACTCACACAAACGAGCACAACGACAAGGGCTTCGATTTCACTCGCTTCCCGACGATTTTGGCCACTTGAACCAACCCGAACCGACACTTTTTTCCTCTTTTCTTCCTTTCTCTCTTCTCCTCTCTTTGATAGCTAAAATGTGAGTGTGGGGGAGAGGGTAAGGGCTGACCTCTCCCTTATATACTCCCACTCACCCGACTTTCTTTCGTTAGCAAGTTTGGTCCCTCGACTTTGGACTTTATTTATTTTTCTTCCTTCGTCGGCTTCAAAATAATAAATAACCGGGTGTTACAAGTCCACCCCCCTTAAATAGGTTTCGTCCCTGAAACCTGTTATTCTTCGAACAAACGTGGATAATGCTGTCTCATTTCTCCCTCAGTCTCCCACATTGACTCGGATCCCTTCCTGTACTTCCACTGTACGCGCACCAGGGGAACCACTTTATTTCTCAGTCGTTTCTCTTTTCGATCGATGATTGCCACTGGTTGCCCCACATAATTGAGCCGTTCGTCTACTTCGATATCCTCCAGTGGAACAATCATGTCTTCATTAGCTAAGCACTTTCTCAGATGAGATACATGGAATGTCGGGTGATTCCACTTAACTTATCCGGTAACTCCAATCTATAGGCCACCTCTCCTATTCGAGCGATGATTCGGAAAAGGCCTATATACCTTGGGCTCAACTTACCCCGCTTTCAAAAGCAGATGATACCCTTTCAAGGTGAGACCTTCAACATAACCCGGTCACCACCTGGAACTCAATCGGCCTGCGTCGTTTATCAGCATACGACTTTTGCCTGTCTTTGGTTGCCTTCATGAAGGCTTTGATCTTCTCAAGCTTCTCAGTCGTAGCCTCGATTACCTCGACGCTTCCCAATTCCTTTTGACCAATATCACCCCAACAAACGGGTGTTCTGCATCTCCTACCGTATAGCATCTCATATGGTGGCATACCAATGCTGGCATGATAGCTGTTGTTGTATGAGAATTCGGCTAACGGTAGGTGGTCATCCCAACTTTCCCCTAAATCAATCACACATGCCCTAAGCATGTCTTCTAGTGTCTGAATGGTCCTCTCTGACTGACCATCAGTCTGGGGGTGATAAGCCGTGCTAATATGTAACCTCGTCCCCATAGCGTCGTGGGATTTCTTCCAGAATTTAGATGTAAACCGGGTGTCGCGATCAGACACAATAGACACCGGCAAACTATGACGAGTTACAATTTCCTTGATGAACAGATCAGCCAACCTCTCGGATGAATATGTCTCGCGGATCGGTAGGAAGTGAGCACTCTTCGTCAAACGGTCAACTATCACCCATATGGCATCGTACCCTTTCGGGGTACGCGGCAGCTTCGTAATGAAATCCATGGTGATGTACTCCCACTTCCATTCCGGTATATCTAAAGGTTGGATCTTCCCCATACGGCTTTTGGTGCTCGGCCTTCACCTATAAGCAAGGAAGGCACTTACTCACATACTCTACCACGTCGCGCTTCATAACCGGCCACCAATAATCTTTCTTCATATCATGGTACATTTTCGTGGCACCTGGGTGAATGGAGTATCGAGTCTTGTGAGCTTCGTCCATGATCCTCACGCGCAAATCCCCAAAAAGAGGAATCCACACACGTCCAAATCGGGTTCTAACACCGAGTGTGTTTTCACCCAATTCCCCAACCATACCTCTCATTCTTTTAGAGTTAAGATGATCTTCTTTCAGTGCCTCATCTTGAAACTCTTTGACTTGCTTCATTACATCAGAGGTCATGATCAGTTGATATGCTTTCACCCGAATCGGCTTGGGCCTCTCTTTCCGGCTAAGGGCATCAGCCACCACATTGGCCTTGCCCGGATGGTAGTGGATCTCACAATCATAATCCTTTATAAGTTCCAATTACCGTCTCTGCCTCATGTTCAGATCCTTCTGCTCGAAGAAGTACTTCAGACTCTTGTGGTCGGTGAATATGCTGCACTTCGTCCCGTAAAGATAGTGCCTCCAAATCTTTAACGCAAAGACCACAGCTGCTAGCTCCAAGTCATGAGTAGGATAATTGACCTCATGAACCTTCAACTGTCGGGATGCATAGGCTATAACCTTTCCTCTCTGCATTAACACACACCCCAACCCCGAGTAGGAAGCATCAGAATAAACCACCAGATCTTCACTTCCCTCGGGTAATGACAGAACGGGATCTTGAGTCAACCTCGCCTTCAATTCTTCGAACGCCTTCTCTTGAGCTTGACCCCATGCGAACTTCACATCTTTTCGGGTCAACTTGGTTAGTGGAGAAGCGATTTTGGAAAAGTCTTGGATGAATCTTCTGTAGTAGCCCGCCAAACCCAAGAAGCTACGAATCTCGGATGGCGTCTTTGGTGACTTCCATTGCATAACCGCCTCCACCTTTGCCGGGTCCACCATAATCCCGTCAGGATTCACCACATGACCCAAGAATTGAAACATCGCGCAACCAGAATGCGCACTTGGAGAATTTAGCATACAACTTCTCCCTTCTCAACATCTCCAGAACCTCCCAAATGTGACCGGCATGCTCAATCTCACTCTTCAAATAAATCAGGATATCATCAATAAACACAATCACTGATTTATCCAACATAGGACGACACACACGGTTCATCAGATCCTTAAAAGCAGCTGGCGCATTGGTCAAACCAAAAGACATGACAAGAAACTCGTAGTGACCATAGCGCGTGCGAAATGCTGTTTTAGGGATATCTTGTTCTTTCACTTTCAACTGATGGTAGCCCGATCGAAGATCTATCCTTGAGAACCAACTGGCACCTTGCAGCTGATCAAACAAATCATCGATTCTCGGTAAGGGGTATCGGTTCTTTATCGTCAACTTGTTCAGCTCACGGTAGTCAATACACATCCTCATACTACCGTCTTTCTTCTTCACAAACAGGACCGGAGCACCCCAAGGAGAGATACTCGGTCTAATGAACCCCTTATCAAGCAGCTCTTGCAACTGCTCCATCAATTCCTTCATCTCCGTCGGAGCTAACCGATACGGTGCCTTGGCAACAGGTTGGGCACCCGGTATCAGATCAATCTGAAATTCAATCTCTCTATCAAGTGGCACTCCTAGTAAGTCTTCTGGGAACACGTCTAGAAAGTCACACACAACCGGTACATCGGCTAGTTGTGGTGTCGGCGTATCCACATCCTTTACATAGGCCAAGTAGGCACTACATCCACGCCTCATACACTTTCCCGCCACCGCCATCGAAATTACTTTCGGAATCGTCGTGACCCGATCCCAATAAACCGTCACCGAACTCCCGTCCGGCGCTGTCAACCGAATCATCTTCTTGCGACACACAATGTTCGCCACGTAGTCCGCTAGCCAATCCATCCCAAGAACCAAATCGAACCCACCTAAGGCCATCACGAACGGTGTAACGGGAAACTTATGACCTTCTAGCTCCACGTCACAACCCTCTATCATTTCAGAAATTCTGGTAGACTTGCCTATGGCAGTCTCTACATCAAAAGGCGCTTCAACACGTCTACTATTAACAGGCAGCTTAGCACAGAAAGCAGCAGAAATAAAACTTTTACTAGCACCAGAATCAAATAACACAGAAGCTAAAGTTTGGTTCACTAGAAACGTACCGGACACAACATTAGGGTCCGTCCTAGCTTCCTCCTGTGTCATGGTGAATGCCCTGGCACTCGCCCTCGATCCTTCACCTCCCGTCCTCTTCGCCCCGGAACCCTCAGCCCTCGACTTCTTACAATCCTTGCTCATATGACCACTTTCCCCACAGTTAAAACATTTGCCCGCCAGGCAATCCTTTGCCATATGCCCTGCCTTCCCACACTTGAAGCACACATTCAAACCCAGCCTACATTCTCCCGCATGCTCCTTTCCACACTTGCCACACCTCCTCGATCCCGCTCCCGGTGTGGCCACGCAGCGGTCATCCACCCGTGCCTTTTTATTACCCGTCGAGGCATCACCCCGACCAAATCTTTTCCCGTTCCAATTCCGATCACCACCACCCTTCTTATTCGCTTCTGTCACCACCACCTCCCGCTCATCATATAGCCTCCCTGCCAAATCAACCGCCGACCTAAACGTCTTGGCCGGGCGGCGATCATATGCATGCGAACATCCGCTGGTAAGCCCTGAATGTACCTCTTGATCTTCCAAGACAGAGGCGTCACCTGATCCGGCACCAACCATGCCATTTCATTGAATTTGGTGGTGTACTGCTGGTGTGTCATGGTTCCCGCCTCCAGCTGCAGAAACTCCCTCTCTATCTTATCCATTTCCCTGTGAGGACAGAACTCCTCAATCACCATCTTCTTCAGTTCGGGCCATCTCATTCTCCCGATTGCCCGATTACCCTCCGCTTGGACAATGTTGTCCCACCAGCATAGAGCCGAGTCCACAAATGAATGAGTGGCAAACTTCACCTTCTGATCTTCCCGGCACTCGCTGATGTCGAGAACAGCCTCCATTCCCTCACCCAACGGTGAGCAGCAGCAGCAGTGTCGTTTCCATCGAAAGTATGGGGCTTGCACTCATAAACGCCCCGTAGTTACAGCCTCGTGCCACCTCTTGCACAGGCTCATCTTCCTCTTCCTCATCTTCATTATCAGAGAAAATCGTTTCAGGCTCTGGTTGCTCTCGTCCCCCCGAAGACCTGTTTCTCTTCTTTCTTTCTCCTTCTTTCACCGCCTTGATGACTTCGGTCACCACAGACGGTAAGATTGTCTGCATGACCTGGTGTACTTCCTCAACAACAGCCTCCTTTACCGAGGCCCTCAGGTTTGCACTCTCATCCCCAGCCTCCGGATGAGGGGTCTCTAGTTCTTCAGGAACCACCTTTTCGACCCTTGGCCTTCCTCTTTTGGGTCGCGGCTCAACATCAGGCCCGCCACGACCTCCACCCCTAGAAGCTTTAGAGGATCTACCACCAGCCATTCTCTATATCACATTGAAAGATTCAAACACTAACACGGTCATTCAAGGGAACAGCTCAGTTTATGTCAAGTACAGTAAGTCCCTAATTACAGTGGCCAGTTGTGATTAGCCACTTACTTTACTCTTCATACCCCAAGCATTACCTGTCCTGACTACATCGGTATTTAAATCTACATACAACACATAACCACATACCATGGGCACATAAAACCGGTTAACTTTACGAAAATACCTGATGGCACGCAGCTACTCAGATTGGCATCCCATTCCCTTTTCCGTCCCATTTTCAGTTTAAGTTAAGGTTTATTTGAAAATTTTACCCATTTCACTTAAACTTTGGCTCTGATACCAACTTGTAAGGCCCCGTTCCCGGGACGCCTACAGTTGGTCATTCATCGCACATAAAACATATAATTACATTAGCCTTAGGAAAATATTGAAGTGGAAACATTTAAAAAGGACATCTCGTTCCATTATAAAAACGTTTGCCAAATAATACATCGTTAATCAGTTACAAAATATATTGTTGTATTACATCACAAAAGCCCTATACAAATGGATGCCATCAAAAAAAGCTGAGTAGCCTCGCAGCGCCATCCTCAGCAACATTACATGCCAACTGGAAACACATAAAAAGTCAGCGTTGCTGAGTGAGTTCTAGTTTTATAACAAAACATACTTTACTTTCATTAAAAACATTCTGTTCTTTCATGCGATCACACATCATACGTACACATAGATAATATCTTTATTATCTCTTTCGTTCATTCATTCATTCATTGATTATAACTTTACTTGCGCATCGGATATCTCCTGTACCAATACCATATGCTACACCCCGAACTATTTAGCTACTGGGGCCGAAGTCAATAAATGAACAGCTGTGCGTATGCCACAGTACTAGAGGTAAGCGGTAGAGGTTCTATATAAATGGTCGATCACAAAGAAGGACCCTGATATCCAATGCTTGCAAGACTTTCATTACTTTCCTCGTTCCATAATGCATGCATTCATCATGCTCCATTTTTCATTATCTTCTACTTTACGTTACATAATACTTCATTTCATTCATTATCATAACACGTAAAGCCACAGGAAAGATAAACATACATCATAATAAGGAACATTAACATGCACCGACATCACGTCATACAGGGCAACATCATACATACATAACATGCATCATGCATAAAATGCAACATCATCATCATTATGCCCTACCTGCTCTCTAAGGCCATAACAGTTATCTTACATGCCCTTACGGGAACCTTTACGTCAAAACTTACATCTGCACTTTCCCCCGAAAGTCAGAAGTCGAACTACCCTTTCCTTCGGGTGCAACAGCCCTATTCGTGCGTATGGACACCCTTTAGTCGCATGGCCTCCATGCGATTGGACTCATGCGGATGAACATCCATGCGAATGGACATCCAGTCGTGCGTATGGACCTCATGCGGATGGAACTAATGCGAATGAGCACCTATGCGACTGGACTCCCAATTGTGCGAATGAACCCTTAGTCGTATGATTGAACCCTCAATCGTGCGAATGAATCCCAATCGTACGAATGAACCTCAATCGCCTCTCAATCGGCCGTATGGCCTCCATTCGGTCGCCTAGCCCTAGCTGATGCAGAATGGAGTTCATCCCGAACCCAATCTGCCATTTTCGGCCTCCAAGCTCATCCAAACCCATTCTAAGCCTAAATCAACCATCCTAGACCTTAGGAATGCATACCACAACACCATACAAGCACACACAAGCCCGGAAACAAACTCTAAACGCATCATATGCAACACACCCAAATGGGTCAAATACACATACATACAAAAACGGGTTTTTGATTCTTTCCAGCCCCAAAATCGGTTGAAAACAAGTAAAAGTGGGGTCCTAGAACTCACACAAACGAGAACAACGACAAGGGCTTCGGTTTGACTCGCATCCCGACGATTTTGGCCACTCGAACCAACCCAAACCGACATTTTTTTCATCTTTTTTTCCTTTCTCTCTTCTCCTTATATACTTCCACTCACCCGACTTTCTTTCGTTGGCGAGTTTAGTACCTCGACTTTGGACTTTATTTCTTTTTCTTCCTTCGTCGGCTTCAAAATAATAAATAACCGGGTGTTATAGTAGTTCATAAAACAGTGATGACATGACACACAGCTTCATTTCAACCAATGTTTTTTAGTCGATGACCCAAAATTCTTGCTAAAATAATTTGGCATTTTTCATTTATAGAGTGAAGGTTTAAAATACATTTACCTAAAGTTGTATAAATCATAGGAAGAATTATGAATTGATGATATATAGAAACAACGATTTAGATATGAGGATGTAATTATCATGGATGAAACAAAATAAAACTCTCATGTAGAAGATGTAAAATTGAAAACACCTACAATTATTGAATTTTTACAAACCTCTCATTATTTTTAATTACATAATG